>PVJI01016203.1:0-38867 GCA_004026765.1 Micronycteris hirsuta
TAAGATAAGGAATAAGACAAGGTTTTTCTCCACTTTTATTCAACATAGTATTGGAAGTCCTAGCCATAGCAATCAGACAAGAAGAAGAAATAAAAAGCATCCATATTGAAAAGGAATTAGTAAAATATTATTTGCAGATGACATGATACTATACATAGAGAACCCTATGGATTCTACCAAACCACTATTAGAACTGAAGAATGTATTCAGTAAAGTAGCAGATACAAAATTAATATTCACAATATTCAGAAATCAATTGTATTTTTACATGCCAATAATAAACTATTTTAAAACTTTTTAAAATCCTATTTACAATTGCTTTAAAAACTATCTAGGAATAAATTTAACCAAAGAGGTGAAAGACCTGTCCTCAGAAAAGTATAAAACAAAAGTATAATTGAAGAAAGAAATTAAAAATACAAATGAAGCATATGTTGTGTTCAAGGACAGAAAAAATTAACATTTTTAAAATGTCCATACCACCCAAAGCAATTCCTTTAAAAATAGCAATGATGTTTTTCAAAAAACTAGAACAAATAATGCAAAAATTTATATGGAATCACAAAAGACCCCGAATAGCCTCAGCAATCTTGAGAAAGAAAAAAGTTGGAGGTATCATGCTCCCTGATGATATCAGACTATACTGCAAGACCTTAGCAATTAAAACGGCATGGTACTGGCATAGAAACAGACAAATAGATCAGTCAACAGAAGAGAGAGCCCAGAAATAAACCCAAGCCTTTATAGTCAATTACTATTTGAGAAATGAGGCAAAAACATACAATGGGCTAAAGATAGTCTATTCAATAAATGGTGTTGGGAAAATTGGACACATGCAAAAAACGCAACTAGACCACCTTCTTACACCATATACAAGAATAAACTCAAAATGGATTGAGACTTACATGTAAGTCCCCAAACCATACAAACCCAGAGGAAAACACAGGAAGTAAACTCTCTGAAAGTTCTCTTACGTCCCAAGGTGGCCTACGGCACAGAGGCAAGGGCACACACCTTCCTGACAGGAAGGGCGAGGAGGGCACATGGCCCCTGTGCCATCCTTTGTGGGGCCTCTGTGGTCCTTGCTGACATGGACCTGGCTGTCCACCAGAATCAACCGGAGAGATTGTTACAACAATCCTTTTAACAGGTCCTCTTGATTCCGGGAGAAAGGATTGAAATGAAAAAACCTGTTTTTTTAACAAATCTGCCAGAGGGCTCTGAAGTAGCCAAGCCAAACCTGGCATTTGTTAAATACCAGCATAGCCCATCCTGTTTCCTGTTAAGCTTGGAACTTCCTGCTGTATAGCCAAAGAGAAAAGACTCATAAGCTATTGTCTCCCATCAAAAGGTATACACACATTTTAATGTTGCTGTCGTCTTTATCCACTGTGAGGCATATTGGAGCAAAGGATACAGGGCACCCACAGTGAATCTTGGCCTTGGTCGCAATTATACTACTCCTGCAATTTAAATGTGATCATTGTAGAATTTTTAAGACAGAACTGAGGAAACAAAAGGAGATCTTCTGGCATTAATTTCAGTTATTTCAATACCATTAAGGAGGAGGAGTTTCTAAGAAAACCACACAAAATCCCTGAAGGGGAAGAAGAACAATTTTTATGAAGACAAAAAGAATTACATACAATTGATTTTTACTAAAATCTACATCCAAAACTCTGAAAATTATCTTATTTAAAAACTGCTGGAAAAAAGAAATTAGCTATTATTTTTCTGTAATTGTATACCTTAAACATTAGATAAAATATTTGCTGTTTCTTTGGTATTTTTATATAATAAAGAAGCTTATAGCATCACTTTGTAGCATTTTTAAATTGAATATTGTATTTTAATGAATAAATAGGATTGATTTATACCACTTAAATTTGATGTCAACAAAAGCATCTTTACATTTCAAATCCCACAGAGTGAAATTTAACCTTTTAAAATCTGATCCAAAATATAATCTCAGCCTATTTTTTTCCAAGGAGAACCTTTCCCTGATGTAGCGGTCAGACCTGCATTTACAAACAACTCCAAGATTTCAACACCTAGACCCATAAAAGGTGCGTTTTCTGCCCGTATATACCCTGAACATGCGTGAACCGGACAGGTCTGCTGACCCCGGTCTCCTAGGGGCCAGGCTGACGAGGCCTTAGTACGTGCTCCCAAGTTACCCACAGCAGCTGCTGCTCACAGTTCATCAGTCAAACAAACCAATGATCACTCCTGACTTCAAAGAGGGTGGAGGATTTTCACCTCTCGACCACCTCCCCAGAGAATGGGAGCATATTTCACCACCCTTATTGACTATCACATCAGCTTTTGCTTTTTATCTGCTTTGGACTTTGGCACCATATAGCAATCCACACTATCTATCCCCTCATTTGGAACTCATATCATCAATCCAACAAACTTATATTATCAATCAAACAACAACAAAACATTTCATTCTTTTATACCTTCATATTAAAGCAAGATCTTTTTTTTTCTTAGAATCAACATTCCTAGTACATCTCATTTTGGCAGAGCCAGGGTGCTGTCTATAGGTTAAAAGAAAAGAGAAGTTGGCAGTGCCAATATGGCAGGGATGTCAAGCTGTCCACCAAAGACCGATGACCCTCCCCCCCACCGCCATAGGGTAGAGACGCTGTTGAGTTGCAACAGGAGATAGGCCCTCATGATAGGTCTGTAACATGACTGAGTTCTGGTCAACGTAATGTAGATGGAAGTGCCATTCACCACTTTCAGGCCCAGACCCTAAAAATCTGCTGCTACTCTTACCTTCTGACTGGTTATCGATGCCTGCAGCAACCTAGAAAGCCACACTGAGAAGATGCCAAAGCCTCTAACAGCCTGGTCTCCAGATGACTATATGACCCAGACCTTCCACCAATCCTTTACCCTGCTGATCACGTGACAGGGTACAGCCAAGGGGGCCCCGAAATAGGGATTTGTAATGGGGTCCAGAACTCAGGGTGTTCAGGAAATATTAGAGAAAAATATATGATATTCTCACCCCCACCAGTCTGAGCTGGGGGATGGGACACATGGAGCAGGGCCATTGAGAGCTGTTTTGCATAGCAACAGCTTTGCAGCTAACCTCTGGCATGGTCATTTAACATATCTATAACCTTTAACTGGTTTCATAGATATGTTAAATAGCTGTGGCCATGCTTTGAGCCAAGGGGATGGAAGTGATTTCCACCCAAGATTTAACTGGGAGGCTACTCCCCCTGGTTACAGCACCTGCGTGAGAGCTTGGAGATGATTGGCTCCATGCCACAGGGCCACACCTGCCCAGACTTAATATGGCAGCCCAGTAAAGCTGGAAGAATACAGGAATGCTGGCAGGTGTAACTGAGTGTGAGAGGACCATGTGGCTTTGGAGTAAGTTGGGACCACAAGGCTTTGGCGGAGTAAGTTGGGACCTCATGGCTTGGGCAAGAGTCAGGACCACGCGGCTTTGGGGTGCTCCCTTTTGCCATGTGGCTTAGGAAGCAGGAGAGACTTTGCTGGGAAAAAAAAGGGGTGAAAGGATCCTTGCTGGTGGGCCATGAGAAGGTGCCACTTGGTTTTGGATTAACTGGAGATCATGGCAGCGACACAGCTGATGGTGCCAGAACCGAGGGGCTGCCTGAATCACGGACTTCTACTTCTTTTCCTGAGATATGGTACCCAAGACTGGGCAGAGTGGGAAGGAAGGACTGTGTGCGTCTGTGGGTATTCTTAAGGACTTTTGTATTTTAATGAAGATATTAAGTCATTACTCTAAGTCTGTATAACCTGTAAATAAATAATTCCTTTCCTTTTCACCAGTCTCTGGCATTGAGAGGTATCTTTCCTCTGGGGGCCGGCAAAACAAACCTAGTACGGGGTGGGGGGACCCCGGCAGAAAAAGGGGGGTTCTTTTGGTAATAGTATATCGTACATCCCCCCGAGGATCTGTTCTATAACAATCACACATATAAACTTTTTAATTTAAAATAGTCTTATTGCCCTGGCTGGTGTGGCTCAGTGGCTTGACTGCTGGCCTGCAAACCAAACAGTGCTGGTTTGATTCCCAGTCAGGGCACATGCCTGGGTTGCAGGCCAGGTCCCCAGCAGGGGGCGTGCAAGAGGCAACCACACATTGATGTTTCTCTCCCCATCCCTCCTCCCCCTCTCTCTAAAAATAAACTTTTATTGTGATAAGTAAACTTTAATAGTGATGGGGGTAGTTAGAATAAACTGATAGAACACTCCAAAGTGTGAATTTTATAAAATGTTTTGGTTAGCCTTCACAGTGTAACTTCTTAGCTGCCTACTAATTGTCTCCATCCTCTTGTGTGTATTCTCTGGATTACTGCTCTGCCTGGTGGGAAGAGAATTTCCCGGCAAGTGAGGGAAGACTGCATTATCGTGGAGGATTTTAGAGAAGTACACAGGGAGGACCTCCAGGTTCTTGTTTTGTACAGCCCTTTACTTATCACTAACCACTCGACACAGAAACAGGATATAATCACAATGTCAATGACTGCCTAAGGTGGACAGACCATATTCGAAGTGTCTCATGATAGAAATAATTCCTAAAGCAAAATTAGATATATGATGCTACTTAAATTTTATCATGCTCATCAAAGCGTTAACATCTCTAACATGTTATGGCCAACATATTGCTAGTGGCTTTGCCAAACCTGTTTTCTTTCCCCCTGGACACACCGGCAGGTTGAGTTTCCCAGCCGCCCTTTGGAGGACTCAAGGCCCACAGGGAGTGTGGGACCACCCGTGGGAAGGAGCTGGGTCCTGAATGAATGCTTAAAACAGCGCAGTCTCACCCAGCCAGTCTGGGACTATGAAGTGAGAAAGATATAAACCACTGAGGTTTTGTCATCGTGGTTAACACAGCATTCCCTAGTAAATGCATTAGGACTGCCGCACTTGCTTCAGAGAACTATGCCGAAGGTTGAGACCGGAGGGGATGGTATGTAACGTATACAACAACAGAGCTGCTGGGCTGAAAGAGGAAGCCCAGCGCTGTGGGTGCACTCCATCCCCACTCCTACTCCACCCCGCCCTGTTCCCTTTGGCTCTGAATTGTTTAAAACTGCTCCTGAATGCTTCTTTCCTTGGCAAGCGGTGGGCAGACCCTAAAGGAACTTGCCTTCTCTGAGGCACACCCATCAGAGTTTTCCCCTTATCTCCAAACATTCTCTGATGGAGGGGAATGAGAGCTAAAAACCTCCAGTTAAAAAAATAACAATAAGAAGTCACGGGGATGTAAGGTACAACCCAGAGAAAAGTCAGTGTTGTTACAGTAACTTTGTATGGTGACAGATACTACTGTGGTGCTCCCACAGCAAGGAATATACACGTCGAATCACTGTGCTGTGTGCCTGAAACTGACATAATACCATATGTCAACTATAATTTTTTTAAAAAGCAGGCTCATGAAATGGGTATTGTAGCTTTGGAGGAGCAGAGGATTCTTCCTAGGTGCAGAGCAAGGCGGGTGCAGCTGTAGCCCTAGGCCACTGGTCCCGCCTCCCACTCCACCTACGCTGGCCCTGCAGGTGACCTACCAGGAGGCCTGGGTGCCTCTGGAGAGGTTCGCTCAGCCGCCAAAAGAAGGCCCTGCAAGGGCTGTGGCCCTGCTGCATCCGGAGCCAGGGAAGCTTAGCTCAGGCCAGACCTGCGCCCCTCTACCTACCTTCAGTCCACACTCCTGCTTCCTTTTTCTGAACTTGGAGAGTCAGGGCATCCTCTGGCTTCCTTTCAGTGGCTCTTGTCAGACTCAGGAGCCCAGGGCTTTGGAGAGGACAATCCTCCACATAAATATCTAAGATGCAGCTTCTATTCCGATGTCAGGGCCTCAGGACCAAAGCTTTGAGATCAGGCTCCATTCTAGAGGTCTAAGGCTTCTTAACTCTTAAGACCTTCTGCTGTGCCCTTAAACAGGAAAAATCCTGCGAGTAAAGGAACTGTTACCCAGGGGACCCCTCCTCAGCTCTTGTCTCCCTTGCAAGAAAAGAATCCAGGTGAGATACAACACGCATAGTAGAAATGAAATAGCAAGTTTATTTATGAAATATACTTCAGTACGAAGCTGCAAGCAGGCACCGAGCTATCTGAGTGCTCCAACTACTGGGTTTTGGGGTGGGGGTTACGCTTATACTCAGCTTCTATATTCCCTCTCCTCCTCTCCTTTCCCAATCTTGGGATTAATATACAGTTTTAAACGCATACAGAACTTCAAGGGCTCCCCTCTTCCTGTGCTATTTTTTTCTTGTGATTTTCAGAACACCAGGCAATCTTATCAGACTAGGCTCAGGACTGCTGAATTAATGGATAAGACATGTCTCCCTCCCCCTCCAGCCTTGGTTTACTATCTATCCTGCCTAACAGAACCATCTGTGACTTGGAAACTCCCTATTGCAAACAGTTTATTCAGGATCCTCGTACAAATGTAAGAGGTAGATGGAAGCAGGTAGGTGATTAGTTAGCTGTGTACACAGAGAGCTAGACAAAACTCCTGGACAGTCTGAAGACCGTTCTAAGGACAGGGTCGCAGGGGTGAGTCTGGGTATCCACTATAAGGGAAAGTTCTTGATCACAAGAATGTAGTACAGTTTTTGGTTTTATGTTTCAGTCAGTATAAATAAAGGAACAACAAAGAAAACTAATAAATTGGATCAGGCAGAGGGGCTAAAAAGGGGATATTTCTAAAGTTCTCACATAGATACTTATAATGTTAATCAGACTAGGTTCCCTCCCAAGTTCCACACTGCACATCATTCCTCTCCCAAGTTTCCTTCTCAGGGTTCAGGAGGCAGATTGCTGGGCTTTGGATTTCATGGTTGCATGGGAGGGAGGGGATGCCCGGGTTGATCTGGGCCTTCAGGAGAATCATCCAATATTCCTGTTGCTTCCTATAAATGCAAGGGAATCCCTAACTTAAAAAAAAAAAAAGGATCTATTCTATACAAACTGTCCATTTCACAATTGTTTATCAAGGTCCTTGCTTTGTATGCAGCAAGTACCACGTTCAACCTTGGGCAGTTCCATGATGAACAGAGCAGCCACTGTCCCCAAGCATTCACAGTCCTGCGGAGCAGGCAGCCTCATGAACACCTGTCCTCTGCAGGGAGAAGCGCTCTGACAACTGCCACTTACCGGCAGTGGGACCTGGGGCAAGTCACTTGACTTCTCTGTGTTTTGCTTTCATCATCTGTAAATGGGTGTAAGAGTAGTAACGCTCTCCTTGGGCTGTTGGGAGGATTAAATGAATTAATATATTAAAGTGTTTAGAACAATGTGAGACAGACACACAGCAGGTGTTATGGAAGAGTTTGCTCTCGGTGGTCACTAACGAAGGAAAGCTTCCCTACCCTGTGCTCCCCTAAACCAGAAAGCCCTCCCAGAGGAGGTTACACAAACTGAGTAGAAGAGGAGTTGGTCGAATGTCTGAGGGGAGGAGAGAAGGGGGAAGGAAGAGGAGGGAAAAGAACGGGGGAAGAGATGGAACAGAGGAAGCAGTGTGTGGCAGCACAGAGGTGTGGAAAGCACAGCAAGTGTGAGAGCAGAAACCAACTTCACTCAAATGTGGAGACAATCTGGAAGACAAGGCAGAGAGTTAAGGGTAGACCATACAGAATAGATCATAAAGGTCTGTTGTATCATGCTAAGGAATTTGGATACTTAAACATCAATTTATGGAAAATTTTTTTCTAGAAATCCGTGAAGTGCTTACTAAGCTGTATCAGCAAAGTTTAGCTGAACAAGGAAATTGAGAAAAGCACCCTCAATGGCCAATTTCAGACCATAAGAATGGAGAATGGGTGGGAGGTCCCACAGGCACCTGGATCTGGCTGGAGACCCCTGGGGCCATGTTGACGGGGACGGATTTCCTACAGCTTCTTTTCCCTGACCTTCTTTTCCCTAGAGTGGTTCCCTTCTGCCCACACGGTATGCTAACAGCCAACCTCCACAAAGGCATTCCAGGCTGTGACAAACTCTCCCGCTGTCCTCCCCGGTGCCCCTTTGTCCTTACCATCCGAGTGCTGACATTTTGTTCTGGGGTCCACCCTTTCCTCCATCCAGGAACTCAAGGGAGAAAACTCTGATTAGCTCAAACCCCTCATGTAATTCTTTCCCCCTTCCCAGTGATTGGCTGAGATACAGATGGGCACTTGTCCCAATTCTGGCCAGAGACATGAGGGGACCCAGGAGGTTCCTGGGAAAGTTTTGCCATCTCTGAATAAGGAACACACAGGCTGACATGCCTCTTCTTCCTCTGAGTGCCGTGTTGGTATGAGACACCTGGAATTGCAGGTCCTCTGGCATATCTAACTCAACGACTTACATACAGTTAAATAAACTGGCATTTCATTGAAAATTGGAGATTTATGACAACTTCCTGTGGGATAAATAGGGTGGACGTTATCCCTTTGGTACATCAGAAAGCTGGAAGAGATAACTTAGCATATATATTGGGCCTAGAGAATGAGCAGAAATAAACCCAGGTCTGAGGATTGCTAGTGCTTCTATAATAGCAGGATGCTTCTCTTTCATCCTACCCGATACAGACCAAAAAGCTTCATGACGATGGGCATTCACGCCCAGACAAAAAAGCAAGGCATGAAGATCAACCAAACTGTTGCAGTAGATTAAAACGTCCTTTTGCATGTCTGTTCACATTGTACAAGCCATTTGAGGCTGAGCTGAAAACACATGAAAGGATAGATTCTAGTGCTTTTCAAGCTGAGATACACACACACACACCTGAGTCAGACAGCCACCCTGCCCGGGAACAATTACCGATAATACGACTTCACAACCACTGTGTCCCGAAGGGGTTCGGGGCTCTTGGGGATGCAGGCATTATCTCAAGTTTGAGGACACTCTTCACTTCACCCCAGTGCCGTAGTCAGTCTGGGCGGCTGTAACAAGTGCCTCAGACAGAATGGTGATAAACAACAGAAATTTATGTCTCGTAGTTCTGAAGACTGGAAGTCTGAGATCAGGGCACAAGCATTGTCAGGTTCTAGCGAGGGCCTTATCCTGGATTGCAGACACAGCTATATTTGTATCCCCACATGGCAGAGGGAGGGCAAGGGAGCTCTCTGAGGTCCTTTTATGAAGGCACAAATCTCATTCAAACCTAATTATCTCCCAAAGGCCCCACCTACTAATACCACTACACTGGGATTAGGGTTTCATTATATGAATTTGGGGTGGGAGGGCAAAGGGTTCATTGCACCCAGTGTGCCATACAAATGTTGTTACCATTCCACGTGCCGAGGTATGAAATAAGTGGGAAGAACATGCCTGTCTTGCCATGTCATTCCCGTACCTTCTACTGCTGTCCTTTACAAACAAACCCTCTGTTCCAGCAAACAGATGCATTCGCTGTTTCTTGAACTGTTCTGTTTGTTCACAGTTTTGGCGTGAAGACCTTCCCTATGATTCCTCTTGCCTGAAATCTTGGGTCTTCTCCTGCAAAATTAAAAAAAAAACTTAATTACACCCAAAGCGACCTCCTCCAGTCAACTACTGCACATCTTATTTTTTCACCTGTGTGCCTTGCCTGTCCAGACCACAAGTGATCTCTCCGAAGGCCATCGCAAAGATCTTTTCTCCACAAATAATTCATTCTTAGCCTGTTCATTGATCACTGACACATCTTACTGTGTGCTTATTTTCTAATCTGTTCCATCATCTCTTTCCTGTGATAGTCGGATGTGCTATAGAAGGTCAGACAATCTGACTGTGTTTTACAATCGAGTGTAGTGTGTGACTGCTAGATGTAAAACGTGGTGCTGGATGCATGGAGATTCACAGAAAAAAAAAAGAAGAAAAGAAGCACATTGATTAAAACAGGATTACAATGAAGTCTAGGGGTCTTCTAACCTAAAAATCTAGAGATATAAGAGTCCCTAACCAGTAAAGAATTCCTCTGCAAGGCAGAAGCACCCACAATGAGGAAGGAGGCACCAGACATTACTTCCCCCTTGGAACATTTACTATATATAGTCAAATTTTAGTGACTATATTAGGATTTGGGGAAGGGCAGGGTACTTTTATTCTCTAACCACCAATAAAACATGAAGTATTTGCAAGTTCAGTCATAGAACAGACAACTTTGCATAATTCAACTTAGCTGAGTATCTCCTTCGGAGGCAAGGAAACCCAAAAGCCAGAGTCTAGCATTTCTGAAATAACCTGTGTGTATTAGAGGCGGGGGCGGGGCGGGGTGTGGTGGGGTGGGCAGTGTCAGGTTGAGACTTTGCCCTGGGTGTGACTGAGGCAGGGCAGGGAAAGAATCTGTTGAGGGACAGAATCTATTGACCGGTCTGGAGAACAGAGCTGGCCAAGCTTGTGGTCCCTCTGTGATCAGCCCTACTAAACACAGACCCCTGTCCAGCCCACCTCCCCCTGGGAGCCCTCCCAAAACACTCTGTATGAAGAGCAGTTTGCCAAACTCCTGCAGTGTGACTCCTCAGTCCCTCCTTCAGAATCGAGCATAAGGGCCAGCGTTGAGGCTTCCAAAGCTGCCAGCCTCCTAAGGCAGTATTCCTACATGAGAATATATTTTGGGGTGCTGAATATAAGCCCCCTCTAAATATTTGGAACACGGCTTTTGAATTCGATAGTTTGACTGCTTACATCAACTATTATAATACAACTTATGAAAAGCTAAGATGCAAGAGGCCTATATGAAAGAAGATAGACCCCATCAATCATGTATCATGATATCAGAGTGATTTAGAGAACTTTTAATTATATACCTCCAAGGAACCTGTGAGGCTAACACCACCCTACTTGTGGTCCCTGGGGCTCAGCTAGAGTCCATGATAGCCCAGAGTGGAGGATGAACTCATATAGGAACCCTGGGATGGAGGACAGTGGCACTGGTCCAGGATCTGAGTATGCTCAGGGGTTCTAGAAGGAACTGAGGTCACCTAGAAGATATAGAGCTACTGGAAAAATTATTTAGGATGGCTTTCCTATAGATCCTCTATTCCCCTGACAATCAGGAGCCATCTCCCAGCGACTCTGTCTGACCATGCTCAGCTCCCTAATTTTCCCACAAAATCAGAAACCTCCTAGTTTGTCTACAATCATTGCCCACAGCTAAGCCTCCACACCGACACTCACGTACAAATGCACACGCACCGACATACACTGTACTTTCTGTTTCAGGCAGCGATACTTTGGATCCTAGTGCTCTGAAAAAATAGAGAACTGTCTCACCAAGCTAAGGAAGTGAGCTCCCAGACCTTGTCTTTAAAAATATTCAGCTTGATAAGTGAGTCCCCTAGATCGCTAGTTTCTCTTCCCCCACCCCTCAGTCACAGTGTATGAACAAGGGATCATTTGAATTCCCATGAGGGAGAATTAATTGAATTGGCTTTGCAGGACTAATGGATTTAATTTGGCTCTAAAAATTTTCCTACCAGCCTGTTCCTCTAATGCTGTGACTGTTAAGCCTTTTCTTCTGCTTAGAGCTACCTAGAAAATATTTCATGTGATTGTGTCTCATGAATGTGGGGTTGTTGTGGTTGGTTTGGTTTGGTTTTGTTTTTGATCTATGTAATTTTAATTTGCTTTGGTCTCTCACAATTATTAAAAATTAGTTCAAAGAGTATAAAAAATGTATATGGTAAACAGTGCCCTTCTCGTGCTTCACTCTCTGTGCTATTAACAGGAAACGCATTTCTGACACTTTTAAAATGAGCAATCACACATATAATCAACTTGGTTAAAACTTCCTTCCTGGTAACTGCAACACTTCCTCTGCATCTGGATACGAAGGGAGACCCAGAAAAGCGGAAGAGTTTAGAGGTACACTGAGTAGGTTCAAATTTATTGTTTTCAAAAATTGAACAAATGATCCTTCAGCTTCATCGCCTCCACTGCTTTATCAGGTATTTTTTTCCCTTTCTATTTGTTGCCTTTTGTTGGGATGACTGGGAATAGTGACTCTTCCTTCTCAGCTAGGATATTTTTATCTGGAACGGCTGTTGGTTCTTGAGACGATACTACCACTGAATGTCTCTGTTTCATTGTCTAGTCCAACCTGTACCTATAGATATCCAGGAGGTTCCGGTGATAGCTTTGCAGGTGCAGCAGCCCTTTTTTGTTTTTGTTTGAGAGGAAGAGGGAGGGCGCAGAAGCCTGTGCTAGCCGAACTTCACGTTCTTCCAAGTGCACGCTTAGCCATTATTGTATTTACCAGTGTCTCTGAGGTCTTCTTGTAAAAGGCGAACGCTCCATAACCTCAACCATGAAGGAAAGCAGTGAGTATGTAATCTGCCTGTTTTCTTCTGCATCTTGTATCTTTTAAGATTGACTGAGGCAGAAGTTATTGCTGTGTATTTGTACATTGCCTAAATTCAGACTTATCTTCTTTCAAGTGTGAGTATTAATATATCTTACAGTTCTCTTCTTTGTTATTCTATAATGTAGCAACAATACAGATAAAATAGTGAATGTTTTAAGCTGCAAGAAACAATGCTTTAAGACAGTTGGTTTCATGTATTTACTAAGTAGAATTTCATAATATTTTATGAGAGGAAATATTGACTTTAAAAGTAACTTTAAGCCAAGATTTGAACAGAAGTTTGGATCTAATGAAACTTGTCTTTCTTATCTTTTAATCAAACTCTTCTTTTTGGTATGTGTCAAATGCTCCATTATTTCTTAAGGAAATAAGTAGTTATGAGTCTAATTTAAGTCATTTAAGAGTAAATATTATCTTCTGAAACAATTTTTGTGTCAATAGTTGATTCTTGTTTAGAATATAATATCTTATAACACAGTGAGACAGAGTATTGAAATAAAAACACCTTATTTATATTTCAACTTTAATATTTTAGCATTTCCATTATTATTTCAACTGTTCATTACTGCAGTATGTCATGTTTGTACTTAAATGCTTTGTGCAGGGTAGGTACTCATTAAATATTTATAGAAAGAGTGGATAAATTGATGAGAAGAAACTTGTGAATTCTCATTATAAACATGAAAATATTAGAGAGAAAAAAAAGAAGTTAAATAACCAGTTGGGATCCAAACAGTAGGTTACTAGAGCCCAGAAGTCCTTCCTTCCACCCTATGGCTTCTCCACTGTCTAATGCAGAGCACGATGTCATGAACTGTAACAAAGTTAAAATTACCTGAATGTTCTGCAAAGAGGGTTCAGCCTTGGGTGCCTCCTCCGAGACACCACCCTAATATAGCAGTGACAACCCAGAACTTCCTGATTCAAAATGATAAATATGTGTGAATGTTCTTGGCTGAAACAACTGACTCTGATATTTTTGAGTTTTATCAATGAAATAATTACCTTTCCTAACTAGAAAGAAAAAATGAAAAGAAAAAAAAGAAAGACAGGAAGTCGACTAGGGAGTAGATACTTGAACCAAACAGGCTGAACACAGAGAATGTGAAGTGAGGCTGGGGAAGGTACTGGGTCCCAGCAAGCGGGAGACTGAACAAATAGGAAATATCTCAAAGGCTGTTTTCTCAGTGGGGTGTTTTAATATTTCACAGAGCACTGCACAAACTAGCACTTGATTTTTAAACTGGATTTAAAAACAACACTTCAAGCCATTACAGTATGCCAGACACCATGCTGGATTAGTGCTGTACATATTTCCTCTATTAAATTCTCAAACATAAGTAGATAGAATGATTACAGAACCCCTTACAACACAGTGATACCGAATATTAAAATAAAAATATCTTATTTATATTTCAATGTTAATATTTTAATATTTCAATTATTATTTGAAGTACTTCTTACTGCAGTATGTCACATTTGCACTTAAATGCTTTGTGCGGAGGAGGTACTCATTGATGCACCATCGTCCATACTGAACAAGTATATGCATTACCTTATTTAATCCTCACCTCCAGCCTCTGAGAGAATTACTCCATTTGAATGATGGGAAACAGGCTCAGGGATTATTTAACTAGCTCAAGTCACCAGATACTCAGTGGCAGGGTCAGGACTCATGGGCCCTGACGCCAAAGCCCTTCGTGCACATGTCACTGTCATTCTTCCACACCGCCCCCTGCCATCTCACAAGAAAACGCGCCCGGAAAGTGCCTTCCCCGTGACACAAACCTCTGTTTCTCCGCTCCCAGGTTGCACAGGGCATGGAGTTGGAGAACAATGAACAGCCCGTAGTTCTGAGAGAGGACAACGGCCGCAGGCGCCGGAGGATGAAGCCACGCGGCTCCATGGCCAGCCTATCCTCCATGGAGCTCATTCCCATTGAGTTCGTGCTGCCCACCAGCCAGCGCACCAGCAAGACCCCGGAAACGGCGCTGCTGCACGTGGCCGGCCACGGCAACGTGGAGCAGATGAAGGCGCAGGTGTGGCTGCGTGCGCTGGAGACGAGCGTGGCGGCCGACTTCTACCACCGGCTCAGCCCAGACCATTTCCTGCTGCTCTACCAGAAAAAGGGGCAGTGGTATGAGATCTACGACAAGTACCAGGTTGTGCAGACGCTAGACTGCCTGCGTTACTGGAAGGTGCTGCACAGGAGCCCGGGCCAGATCCACGTGGTGCAGCGCCACTCTCCGCCCGAGGAGGCGCTGGCGTTCCAGCGGCTGCTCACTGCACTCATAGGCTATGACGTCACCGACGTCAGCAACGTGCACGACGACGAGCTGGAGTTCACGCGCCGCCGCCTGGTCACCCCGCGCATGGCTGAGGTGGCTGGCCGAGACCCCAGGCTCTATGCTATGCACCCCTGGGTGACGTCCAAGCCCCTGCCGGAATACCTGTCGAAGAAGATTACCAACAACTGCATTTTCATTGTCATTCACCGCAGCACCACCAGCCAGACCATCAAGGTCTCGGCTGATGACACCCCAGGCACCATCCTCCAGAGCTTCTTCACCAAGATGGCCAAGAAGAAGTCTCTGATGGATATCCCTGAAAGCCAAAATGAACAGGACTTTGTGCTGCGCGTCTGTGGCCGCGATGAGTACCTGGTGGGTGAAACGCCCATCAAAAACTTCCAGTGGGTGAGGCATTGCCTCAAGAATGGGGAAGAGATTCACCTGGTGCTTGACACCCCTCCGGACCCAGCCCAGGACGAGGTGAGGAAAGAAGAGTGGCCACTGGTGGATGACTGCACAGGAGTCACCGGCTATCACGAGCAGCTGACAATCCATGGGAAGGACCATGAGAGCGTATTCACTGTGTCTTTGTGGGACTGTGACAGGAAGTTCAGGGTCAAGATCAGAGGCATTGATATCCCTGTGCTGCCCCGAAACGCTGACCTCACGGTGTTTGTGGAGGCAAACATCCAACATGGGCAGCAAGTCCTTTGCCAAAGGAGAACCAGCCCCAAACCCTTCACAGAGGAAGTGCTCTGGAATGTGTGGCTTGAGTTCAGTATCAAAATCAAAGACTTACCCAAAGGGGCTCTACTGAACCTCCAGGTCTACTGTGGCAAAGCTCCGGCACTATCTGGTAAGGCCTCTGCAGAGATTCCGAGTTCTGAATCCAAAGGCAAAGCTCAGCTTCTCTATTATGTGAACCTGCTGCTGATAGACCATCGGTTCCTCCTGCGCCATGGTGAATATGTGCTCCACATGTGGCAAATATCTGGGAAGGGAGAAGACCAAGGGAGCTTCAATGCTGACAAGCTCACGTCTGCAACCAACCCAGACAAGGAGAATTCAATGTCCATCTGCATTCTTCTGGACAATTACTGTCACCCAATAGCCTTGCCTAAGCATCGGCCCACCCCTGACCCTGAAGGGGATCGGATTCGAGCCGAAATGCCCAACCAGCTTCGGAAGCAACTGGAGGCTATCATAGCCACTGATCCACTCAACCCTCTCACAGCAGAAGACAAAGAATTGCTCTGGCATTTCAGATATGAAAGCCTTAAGCATCCAAAAGCGTATCCTAAGCTATTTAGCTCAGTGAAATGGGGACAGCAAGAAATTGTGGCCAAAACATACCAATTGTTATCCAGAAGGGAGGCCTGGGATCAAAGTGCTTTGGACGTGGGGCTAACAATGCAACTCCTGGACTGCAACTTTTCGGATGAAAATGTAAGAGCCATTGCCGTTCAGAAACTGGAGAGCTTAGAGGACGATGACGTCCTGCATTACCTACTACAGCTGGTCCAGGTAGGGGATGCCGGGGTAATTTACGGAGCACTCTTCTCCAGGAGTTTATTTGCATGTGTACAGGCATGCAAATAATGTGCCTGAATGTGCCCGTTCAGTTGTCATCAAACGCCCTTTGTCCAGAGCATCCTGATTTGTCAGAGCAGATCTGAAGAAGCCACCTCAATAAATAGTACCCTGTTCCATTTATTTTTTTTATTCTCTTTGAGGGTTTTCTGACAGGCATTTTGAAGATGTTAATATTTCCATTTTTTAGGAGAACTCTCCTTGTGGGAGTATGTTGTTCTCATTTGTTGGATTAATGATAGAGTTGATTTACAGAATGATCCCTTGTGCCAAGGCTCCAAGTGATATATATGCTTTTTATGTATTCTTACATTCAATTCTTCCAATAACTATGATGGAAGTCAAGTTAATATTTCAATTATAAGGAAACTGAAGCAAAGAGAGGCTAACTAATGTGCCCAAGGTCACACACTTTGAAAGACTGGGGTTCAAACCCAGGAGGTCTGACTCCAGGCCCTGCTCCTTTCACTGCCCCCCAGTATTCTGCATCAGTCCAGTGTCTGAGTTGGGGTCCTAGAGAGAAAAGGTCATACTCTCTGAACATGAGTATGACATTCATGAATAACACCTCATATCTGGATGGGACCTTGGAAGCCCCTCTCCTTGGACAGGTCTGGCACTGCGTTTCCATTCATGTTCTCATGCCTGTCCCTGGGGTCAGGAGAGGCTCTATCATTTGCCTAAGGTTTTCTCAGGCAGTTAAAGAAAGGAGGAACAGTTCTCCTACTCGCTGCAGCCAATCTCAAAATAGATTGTGCTGCTTGATAAGGACAAGGAAGTAAAGAAATTGAAATAGAAATTCTCATTTAGAGTGCAGGAGCGTTCGCTCTTGAATTCAACAACATGTGCGTAGTGGTTCTGCTGTTCTGGATGCTGGTTATGGTGCAGCGATGAAAACAGAGCCCGTCTCTGCGCTCACGTAGCTTACTGTGCATGAAAAAGACTGACATTTAATAACATTGTAATGAGTACTTTGGGGAAAACCTAGAGTATTATGAGAAAATAGGGGTCCTGGGACACAATTTAGATCGAAGAAGCCAGGGACAGTTCAGAATAGGTGATGTTTGAGCTGCGATCATTAAGATTATCCAGGGTAAGTGTTAGACACTAAACTGCCTAATTATCATCTATAAGACCGGAAGCCCTGGAGTTTCCTGACAAACACTGTGGATGCGCTTCACTTAAACTCTGAACTATCACCTTCCATTAAGCAGATATTTGAAACATGATATTTGGGCTTTGCCTTCATCTATTAAATGTATCCAATATTTTAATCTGTCCTTGAGTAAAGATACTAGCATAACGCTAATGAAAATTTTAGAATAATCCAAGAATCTTCAGCTTTCTGGCTCTCCAAAACAAAGGAACATAAAACAAATTTGCATGAAATGTGTTCCAAGTCCCAAGGCCACTATGAATTATTTTACATTGTCATTTTCACAAATTAACTTTCTAGAATTGGAAAATGAATGGTGTTCTTGGTGATATTTAAATGAAAAAGGTCAATAAGTAATATCAGCATTGAATTTGTGGTCATAAATTTGAAGAGTAATAGTCATTTGTAAAATTGAGACATTTTCAAATATGGTCAAATGACTCATTTTGACTAAAATGGCCTCCTCATTGAGACTTGCATTGTCTTTACAGAAGTGAAACATGAAGACATTTGAAAAGACTCACATTAAAACATTTCTGAAGTGAGTACTGCTAGCGAAATAACCATACTCTCCAAATTGAGATCTTAGCTAGAGCTACACAGTGGCACCAGTTTGATCATATCCATGGAAAGGATCTTTGAAAGTATGGGGATAATTGAAATATTATCAAGTCACTATTAATCACTTCCAAACTGGAAAACCAGAGTAAGAAGTGGAAATCATACCAAAAGTCCCCAGGCCTCAAAACATAAAGTGGAACAGAAATTTCTCCTGTTTCACCTGGGTAGACCATGTCTATTTATAAAGAAAATACTCTGAGATATTTAATTTTAAGCCTTCTCTCTTCATCATATTCACCCATAATTTATATATGCATCTATAGTAATCAAACAGTATTTGTTAGTCTGACTTTTTAAAGTTATGGACTATTGCAGATCTGTAGAAAAGTACAGAGAATGATGTAACAGATACCACACACCCATCAGGACTTAATTATTTTTCACATTTTGTTGGTTCTTTTTCTTCAGTCACGGAGCTATCATTTCAGTTCAGTATCTCTACATTAACCAAGTGATATGAAAACTGCTAAACGCTTTTCCTGAGGCACCATATTAAATAAGAACTTTTCAGACAAAAGCTCTGTATACACCACTACCTGGCAGGGCATAGAGATCATGCTGCAAGAATTGACCCAGGCCTGCTGTTTACTTGCAGTTAGAACCTGTGAGACAGCTCACTGACTTGCCTTTGAGATGCCAGGCACACACCCTGAACACAAGTGGAGTGATAGGACTTTTAGGATCTTTACATTTAACAAATATTCTTCTCCTTGCATATACTCTGTCTCCACTGCCTGTTTTCTTTCCAACAATCTCTCTTGCCTTACACTTCTACAGATTTGTTATAGCCATCTGCATCTGTCCCCCTCTCCTTCCAATCAATCAGCTAAGCCCTTAACAGGAGCAAAGCCTCCCCTCTTCACCTCGGAAGTTATCAAAAGCACATGACCCTGAGTCAAGAGTTCTGGCTTCTATTCCTAGTACTTAAGCAAGTTCACTTTGGTTCACTCTGGCCCAAAGTGTCCTTGAAAAAAAAGTTTTCCCTTAAGTGACTGGTAAGATTCTCACCACCCTAGCCATAAAACCCCACCAAGACAGAGTGCTAGTTTTTCTCCATTTCCTCTTCCCTGATTAACCAACACAGAATGTAGCCCTACCAATGCCCGTGTGTTCTTCCTTTAGGCTGTGAAATTTGAACCTTACCATGACAGTGCCCTGGCCAGATTCCTGCTGAAGCGTGCTTTAAGAGTAAGTACTTTCATTTTGATAATAGCATGACATTTTAAAAGTTACTGGAAATTGGCTGATAGATCTAGACCATTAGTCACAATAATTTCAACCATCTTGTTCCCACCCTCAGAACAAAAGAATTGGTCACTTCTTGTTTTGGTTCTTGAGAAGTGAGATAGCCCAGTCCAGGCACTATCAGCAGAGGTTCGCTGTGATCTTGGAAGCCTACCTGAGGGGCTGTGGCGCCGCCATGCTTCACGACTTTACCCAACAGGTCCAAGTAATCGAGATGTTACAAAAAGTTACTATTGATATTAAATCGCTCTCTGCTGAAAAGTATGACGTCAGTTCCCAAGGTATGGTAGCTATATTTTCTGGGTTCTCTTTCCAGATGCCTTCATCTCCAAATGCCATCATCCCTGGAAGGCACTTCATGCCTTCCTAAGGCAGCAAAGAGCAATTTTTTTAAATCATCTGTCTTTAGGGAGCAAGCAAATTTAAGTTCTTCCTTTACAACTTAATATACTCTTAAAACTGTATATATATTTTTAATGATGAGTTTATGATAGATATTAAACTGAAAAAATTTTTAAAGCATTACACAGATGTAAGATCTATTTTTAAGAACAATTGTGCACACACAAAATGATTAATTATTTTCAGATATTGACCTTTCCCCTCATCTTTCAATATATGCCCATACTTTTCAAATTTTCAGTATTTCAAAATAACAAATTATTAAGAAGATATTTAAAATTTATGGCACATATATACATATATGCCTCCATATATCATATATAGTATATATAACATATATACTATATAGTATACATATATAATATATATCAGAGTACTTCATATAAAAATATGTATCACCTCTTCTCTGAAGGCATTTCCAATATTGTTTTCTCATCCCTAAGAAATCCTGTCCCTATCCTGCACAGGGAGGGAGAAGAAAATTAATCACTCTTTCTCTGTCATCAGTTCATCCTTCTGGTCTGCTAAACTATATGAGCCTTGAAGCTAGGAAATATCTTTGATCCCTGTTCGTATACCTCAACCCAGCAGCAAGCATAAGGGACATTCAGTAACATACTCAGCCAGTATTTTAAACTTCTGAATATTTAGAATTTCCACTTTTTCCTTTTGATTCTTTTCCAATACACCAATAATGCTGTTCTAAAAGTAATAATGGTAATAATGATCTTACTCGCTTTTATTTTTATTGTAAGCAAGAAAGAGGAACATTTATACTGGCCTCCAGTCTGTCTTCTATACAGGGAGTAATTTTTAATTTCGGTACTTTACTTTTAGAATTTCGAGGCTGTCACATCATTTCCACCCAGCCTCAGTTACTCTTTGGAAAAGATTTTACAGAACCCTAACCAAACTCTATTTATTATGGTCTTTAAATGTCTGTTCCCCAAATCAGATGGCAGTTTAAAGTTTCACATGTTAGAAAGAAAAGTAAAGTATCAGTTCCTTAGCGCTATTCTTAAAATACCCTTCCCTACCTGACCGTCCTGGTATACTGTGCCTATCCCCTATTTCTGTTCTCTGGTGTAGCACGTGCATGTGGTAGTGTTGCTCCCAGAAAGCCTGCTTACCTTGACGCCTCAAATGCATAGTTCCTCCAAGTCAGAGACTAACCCCCTTTTATTTTACTCCATACCAGACCAAACGTATAGAATGTTGTGAATAGGAAGTGTTGTGGATAATGTTTATAATTTCTTGAGTTCGCATAACTCTTGTGTGCTTTTGACAATTACAGTTATTTCACAACTCAAGCAAAAGCTTGAAAACCTCCAGAATTCCAATCTCCCCAAGAGCTTTAGAGTTCCATATGATCCTGGGCTGAAAGCAGGAACACTAGTGGTATGTATCACCTGGATGTCTCTACGTGGTCTACATGTGTTAAAAATGTCTGTCAAGCTCTTTTTTAAACGCTAGATACTAAAAGCCTCAACACGAGGCAATCACCCACCCATTTTGTTTTAAATTAGCTTTCATGAGGAATCATTTACATGCAAAAAAAATTGTCCATTTTAAGCATACAGTTCATTACCACAATCAAGATATAGAACATTTACATAGACATTTCATAGAAATAGTTCTTTCATATTCCTTTTTTACTTAGTCCTTTCTTCCTTCTGTGCCCCATCCCAGACAACAAATCTGCTTTCTATTATGTAATTTTGCCTTTTCTAGAATTTCATGATGTGGAGTCATACAGTATGTAGTTTTGTATCTGGGTTATTTTGTGTAGCATAATGCTTTTAAGATCCATCCATGTTGCTGTGTGTATCAGTAGTCTGTTCCTTTTTATGACTGAGTAGTATTTCCTGATATAGCAATGCCACAATTTGTTTTCCGTTCACTTTTTGAGTAAATAGTTAGCATTTAGCAGTGAGATCGTTGGCTCAGATGGTACATGTGCATGCAATTTCATAAGATACTGCCAGGTTGCTTGTCCAAAGTAACCGTGCCATTCATTTTACATTCCCACCAGCAATGTATGCAAGTTCCAACAGTCCCACATCCTAGCCAACACTTGTTATCAGTCTTTTTAAAAGACCGATGACAGCCATTGCAGTGGTGTGGACTGGTATTTCATTGTTGAGCATCTTCTCGTGTGCTCAGCCTCCATCTTCTCTTGAGCAGTTTCTGTTTACATCTTTTGTTCTTTTTTAATGTGGGTTTCCTTCTTATTTTTTTATGAGTTATTTACATATTCTGGACACAAATCCTTTATAAGGTATACATTTGACAAATATTTCCTCCTAGTCAATGACTGGCCTTTTCATTTTCCTAGTAGTATGTTTCAAGGAGCAGAAGGTTTTAATTTTTATTAAGTCAATTTATCAGTTTTTCTTTTGTGGCTCTTGCATTTGCAGTCTAAGAAATATTTGCTTAATCCAGCAATGCTCAACCTGGGGTGGCGAACCCCCTCCCCCCGCCCCGAAGCGCACACACACACACACACTCACACACCAAAGGACATTCGATGATGCCTGGAGACATTTTTGATTGTTACAACTGGGAAGATGCTCCTTGCGTCTAGTGGGTAGAGGCCAGGAATGCTGCTAAACATCCTAAAATGCACAGGGCAGCCCCCACACCCCAACAAAGAATTATCCAGCCCCAAATATGGTGCCAAAGTTGAGAAATACTGCCTCATTCAATGTAACAACTATTTTTTCCAGAAATCATATAGTTTTAACTGTTACATTTAAGTTTTTATCTATTTTGAATTAATTTTTGTGTATAGGATGAGATAAAGATCAGGTTTCATTTTTTTATCTGAATATCCAATTTTTCCGGTGCCACCTGTTGAAAAAATCATCCTGTTCCTGTTTAAATATGTTGGCAATGCTTTTGTCAAATGTCACCTGACCATGTGGATTTATATCTAGATTCTCTATTCTGTTCCACTGATCTGAATATATCTATCTTTATGTCAATACCACAGGCTCTTGGTTGTATTCAAATAATAAGCTACTTCATATATGCATAAGAATCTTACAACAATATATTTCCATCAACCTCTTCTCATTGTTACACTATTTTTGTCTTGCTTTTAATTTCTACATATATTATAAGCCAAATGCATTGTTGTTATCTTTGCTTTAAATAGTTGAAATAGATGTAGCAGACTGACTGTTTTCATGCTGACCCACATTTACTGTTGTTGCTACTCTGTGTTGCCTTGTACAGGCCCACGTGGCCTCTGGCATCATCTTCCTCCAGCCTTTGATATTTCTAACAGTGCAAGTCTTCTGGCAAGACATTCTTTTATATTTTGTTTGTAAAACTTTTTATTTCACTTTCATTCTTGAAAGATATTTCCCCTGGAAAGAAGGGGACATTCCTCTTTTCGTGCTTATTTACTGTCCAAGTAGCAGTAAACTGGCCCTAAAATAAAAACACACACTGTCACCTGTCCTTATCCAGTTAGAGATTGCTAGGAACAATAACATATAGTGCAGCTTCAAATTGCGTTTGTTTTTCTCTTAAAAACCACATCGCGTTTCTGATGCATGGTGAATTCACTTCGGGCCAAAACCCATAAGATTTTTTAATCTTGGAGTGGCTGCTAAACCACATTTCCAGGGAAGTTCCTTGAGTTTATTTAGGTATATGGGGTTTTTCTTTTGAGAGAGGAGGCATTGTACCTGAGTGCTAGATTTCTGTTTACTGCAGCTAAATTTGATCTTATTATATTTGGCCTATTGCTTCTGATTCTGCAAAAGTAGTTTTTACATATTGTAATAGCAGTAGGATACTTTTAAAAAATTAAATCTTATGAGGCCAAATATATAAAGAAAGAACAGCAAAGCTGCTCTGTATTAAAGGAGACCTGAGAGTACCAGAGTTCATGGGAGTAGGGCGTGCGGAGAATGGGATCTGTGAGACCCCTTTACATCTTCACAGACTCTTAGGGTTCCTTGGAACACACTTTGAGAACCACTGGTGTAAGTGTGGTGAATTGCTCTCACTAGTATTTTCAGACTTGGTGAGATCCCTTTCTATATTTTTACCCAAATCATTGAAAATCATTTCCCAACTAGGAGTTTGTCCTGATAATTTTTAGTGATAACGTCTGAAGAGGATGTATGTCTCCGCAATGTGTATTCATTGTATATTAAAGCATCTAACTATTTCCTTACAGATTGAAAAATGTAAAGTAATGGCCTCCAAGAAAAAGCCCCTGTGGCTTGAGTTTAAATGTGCCGACCCTACAGCTCTATCAAATGAAACAATTGGAATTATCTTTAAACACGGTGATGATCTGCGCCAAGACATGCTTATTTTACAGGTAGGCTACTATTAGGGATTTTTTCAGTTACCTGAAAAAATAATTCTAGTATATTAAATCTAAAAAATGCCTTCTACTGACACTATCCCGTTCTGTCTTCAATGATGAACAATGATCAAAGATTACGTAAGAGAGAGGGGGAGTGCGGCTGTGGGCCATTAGGTGCACAATCTGGTGAGCATCACGGTTCTGACCATTCCTGACAGGATCCACAGCCAACATTCCCAAATAGCCAGATATGCCTCCCTCACCTAACCTCTGTTTTATACACCCATTCCTAGTATGGGAACCTAGAACACAGGCATATTTACCCCCTAGCATTCACTTAATTCTTACTCATAGACGTAGCTACCATACCCACAGGCGCTCTTCTTAGATACATCACCTGTGATACACACCCACATACACAAACTCAAATGAATGATTTGATGAAGGAGAAAGAAAATAAACAGGTAATCAACTGGAGAAATCATGCAGTTAAATAACAAATAGTGAATGGATTACTAGAGCAGGTCAATGGTGAAGGTATCACTGTTAATCATCTTTCTATTTTCTAATATTTCTGGATAAACTTTAGCTTCACAAATTCATAAAGCGATACTCTATATTCTAGTTGTTTAACATTGTAGAGGTAACATAATTTCAAATATTTAATATGATTTACTTAAAACAGATAAACCGCAACAATGGAAATATAGACTATTTAAGAACAAGGTCATGTTTTGAATTCCCTCTGTGTTTCTGTTTTTCCTTCTTTCTAATATGGAAACAATAATTCCCTTTGCTCTCTTTTCAAGAATGCTATGTGTATTTTCCTGGAAATAATTTTTTATTAAAAATAAAAGTCCTTCAAACCTTTTTAATTAAATTCCCAATAAATCTGTAAAATCCTTTGAATTATTTGCCCTAGATGGTGTGGCTTGGTTGGTTGGAGCATCGTCCCATAACTGAAAGGTTGCCACTTTGATTCCCAGTCAGGGCACATGTCTAAGTAGCAGGTTCTCAGTCAGGGCACATACCTAGGTTGTGAGTTCGATCCCTGATGCCAGCACATATGATCCCAGATCCGGGTGTGTACAGGAAGCTACCAATTGCTGTGTTTATCTCACACTGATGTTTCTCTCCCTCCCTTCTTCTCTCACTAAAAAGCAATGAAAAAGTGTCCTTGGGTGAGGACAAAAATCTTCTGAATTATTCAAAGATATATTTGAAAAACAAAAAACATCACTCATTTTCTCTCATTCTGAGGGGAAGTTTGCACTTTACCTTTATGTACTTTGTTTTGTTGTTAGGCCACTTTGCTTGGCAGATAAGGACATGTTATTTAAGTTCTCTAATCCTCAGTCTCTTCACCTGAAGAATATGAATAATAATCATATCCACACTGTAAGGTGAATGCAAAGGATCAACATAGAACAGCACTCAGTAAATGTTAGTTCTCATTATCATCGTTGCTATTGTTTTCTTGATTGTAGCCCAAGAGTGCCTTATGAATAAAAATCTGTAGGGATGGTAGAGTGGAACATTTTTTTATTGTTGCTCAATTACAATTGTCCCTATTTTCCCTCCATTACTCTCCCCTCCCCTACCCACCACCCTCCTCCCACACTCAGTCCTCCCCCCGTTGTCCTTGTCCATGGGTCCTTTATACATGTTCCTTGACTTGACCCTTCCCCCTCTTTCTCCCATTATGCCTCTCTCCCCTCCCCTCTAGTCACGGTCAGTTTGTTCTTTATTTCCACCTCTCTGGTTATATTTTGCTTGCTCGTTTGTTTTGTTGATTAGGTTCCATTTACAGGTGAGATCATATGGTATTTGTCTTTCACTGCCTGGCTTATTTCACTTAGCATAATACTCTCCAGTTCCATCCATGCTGTCAAAAAGGGTAGGAATTCCTTCTTTCTTTCTGCTGCGTAGTATTCCTTCATGTAAATGTACCACAGCCTGGTACTGGTATAAGAACAGACACAAAAATCAATGGAACAGAACAGAGAACCCAGAAATAAACCCATGTCTCTACGGTCAATTAATATTTAACAAGGCAGGCAGGAACATAAATTGGGGTAAAAATAGCTTCTTCAACAAATGGTGTTGCGAGATTTACATGCAAAAAAAAAAGAAACTTGACCACCAACTTACACCATGCACAAAAATAAACTCAAGATGGATAAAAGGCTTAAATATGAGTCATGGAACTTTTTTTATTGTGGTAAAATATCTGTAACTACAGTGGGGTAAATGAATCATGGCTTCTATCTCAAAAGAAATCCATTTATCTTCTTTCTCAAGGTGAATCTCAGGAACCAAAATTAATAGGCTACCAAGGAATAGAAACTTTAGAGCACCAGGTTGATAAATAAAAGTACAGTTGTTACTTACATATTTTGTGTTACCAGAGAAGATTTTTTAAAAGAGAAAAAATATATACATTTATAATGGAAACTTTTTTGTGTCTTGATGCCCAGATTCTACGAATCATGGAGTCCATCTGGGAGACTGAATCTCTGGATCTGTGCCTCTTGCCATATGGTTGCATTTCAACTGGTGACAAAATAGGTGTGTGGTTACCTCAGGAGAGGGGTATAACACTGAGTTAGTTTTAAAGGATTATAATTCCTTTAGTGTAGGCATTTACTAACTGACAAATTACAATCCTAATTCATATAAAAAGGAAGAAAATGTTCTCAGGCTGGTGAATGTAGTTCCCAATTTAACATGGATATGTTGAAGGTAAATGAATGCATGATTCAAATCCTTGTGCCTAGACATGGAAATGATTTTAGTAAGAACTGGTCCTTCCTCTTTACTTTTCTACCTCTAAACTTTAACTGTTTCATTGCACATTAAACTTCTCCCTCACAGTTAACATTTAAAAATAGACAGAAATATCTGTCACTTATTTTAGTATCCCAGAATTCACATGATCAAAGCTATTACATACTTCACTCTTAGGCGCTTTTACAAACATTTAACATTTTAATGTCAATCAAACATTTTTATTCAAGTTTCCAATTTGAGAACTGTACAAAGCTATTTACATTTGACCTGTAATTTGAAAAAGAAAAAGGCACAGGTTGCCAAGTAAGGAAGGATATACTCATGCCATAACTGCTTTTACTTAGAACTTTTCAAAACCATCCCTTTCCTCTTTTCATTCGGGGATATTGAAGGCATGTCCCACACAACTTCCATTTTCTCCTCCTTTTGTTTGTTTTCCTTACTGCTAAGACCACCAACAGCATGAACCTGCAAAATAGCTCTCTGCCCTTCACTCTGCAAAGACATAGCCATTTCTCCTGTGGGCCCGGCACTGGACCCCAGCCCACATCAAACTGTGTGCCTCCTCCTGTAGGAATGATCGAGATTGTGAAAGATGCCACAACAATCGCCAAAATTCAGCAAAGCACAGTGGGCAACACAGGCGCATTTAAGGATGAAGTCCTAAATCACTGGCTCAAAGAAAAATGCCCCATTGAAGAAAAGGTGAGCTCCTGCATTTCCTTACCCGGAAGGCTCCTTATCAGTTGCCATTTATACAGCAACAGTAATTTCACGTTTTCAAAGGATCTACCGATATCCTGCCTCCCAATGTATTTGGAGAAGCCCTTTATACGTGAGGTCATGGGAGTTTAAGCACCTTCCTGTGCTGGCCTAGCATATCTGTGTAAAACAGATGTGCTCGGTTCAGAACTCCGTGAGCATTTGCTTCTCTTTTGATTATCAGGCATACTTTGCATAAAATTTGGTTCTGTGAAATAATTTGTTAGCACTTTTTATGAAAGTCTATTTTTGTTGTTCAGCAGAAAAATTTAGTTACCACATATAAATTTCTTCCTACCTGGGAAACACCACATACCCTATAAAGTGATTTCTAATTACCACTTCACTCTAATCTAAATGGTAAATTATGGATGCTGAAAATGTCAGTTCCACCGTTCCTCTCAAGCACGTGCGCTAAATCCTTCACATGCCACTGGGCTGCTGTTTAAAGTTCTGCTGCACAAGATTAGCACTTCTCATTTGCATGGTTAGCAGCTTTTGGAGAGGCAATATAATGAGCAGCACTTATTAGCCTGATATACATGTGTATTGTGATCCCGTCATATTTTAAGTGGTCACAAGCAAAACACATGACAAAGAAACCAACGACAGAGAAACAATCATGGGTTCTGTATGGTTGTTGGCAAGTGACGCGTGGTTAGAAAGTGAAGCAACCCTTTGATTAAACTGATGTTGCCCTTTGACTCTTGTTTCTCCTGGTGGTGTTGTAATTCACTGAATCTTCACCTAAAATGTAAGTAGAGCAATGAGAAAGTTGGCACTTAACAGATACGACATTAATGGAACCAGGCACAACTAACTTGCTCTCTGAAAATGTAATGTCCTTTTGAAAATCATTTGTAATCATGCTGCTCTTTGTAGTTAGAACACAACTAATATTCAAATGCTTTTTAATTAGTTTCAGGCAGCAGTGGAGAGATTTGTTTATTCCTGTGCCGGCTACTGCGTGGCAACCTTTGTTCTTGGAATAGGCGACCGGCACAATGACAACATTATGATTACAGAGACAGGTGAGTCTATTTATTGTAAATTCTTTGGTTGTGGTGACATACACATAGCATAAAACTTACCATTTTAACCGGTGTAAGTGCACAGTGTGGTGGCATCAAGTACATTCACATTGTGTACAGCATCACCACCATTCATCTCCGAGACTTTTTCCTGTTCCCCAACGGAAACTCAGTACCCATTGAATGCCACCTCCTCCTCCCCCCACCGCAGAATAATCTTTAAATGGAGTTCAAGGTTGGAGCACATGCCTAGAAGTCATTGCACAGAGACACAGATTCCATGATCACCCTAGATCACGCAGACGTGAGTAATAGAAGACGATGTGGGAAATGAGACCTAAGTAGCATAAATCAGACAGCAGCAGCTAAGCAGGATCGTATCTCAGAAGCTCGTGAAGGTGGGCGTGATCAGCAGTGTCAGGTTTCACAGAAAAGCAACGAAAAGAACTCACAGATATCTCTTCAAATCTGAAATGCTGTGCCTTCCTAACTGGCCCCTCTTCACCGGCTCTCTGTCCACTCTGACCGTGCTCAGTGTTGGGTACTATGCCAGGAAATTTTTGTCTAAGGAATTTGGACCAATTTAAGAGGAGAGTCTGGAAAAAGCACCACATTTGGGTAAACCACTTACTCTGAGAATTGAAAGAGACAATGCCTTTATAGACCCTACACGTAATAAAGAACTATACGAAAGAGAAGAGATGGTGGTAGTTGTGGTGGTGATGGTGACAGTGGTAGAAACTGACCCGAAGGAGATTCGGATGACTTGTTTCTATTACGCTACTCAAACGTAAAAGGTAAACGTCCCTCCTCCGAGCAGAATGAAACATCAGTCTATCTTGAGTTACACCAAGGGCATAAGAGGGTCTTGGGCATGATGATGACATATTAGCCAGAGTTTTGATTTCTATTTCTAATAATAATTCTGAAATGGTAATTTTTAAATAACATTTGGCTGTCATTTAAAGAACACCGGAAGGATATATATAGAAAACACCCTTGGTTCAAGAAGTGCTTTGTGGGTACTACTACACACACCTGCTAAGACAAAAAATATCACTGGCTGATAAAACAGTATAAAAATAGCTCCGTCACCCAAGACAGTTCATTGTCAGGCAACTTAAAAAAGTTTCAAGAGATAAACAAAGCAGAGTATTGTTACAAGTGCTTATGCCAGTGTAATGATGTCAGACATTTTCTTCTTTTAAGGAAATCTATTTCACATTGACTTTGGGCATATCCTTGGAAACTACAAAAGTTTCCTGGGCATTAATAAAGAGAGAGTGCCGTTTGTGCTAACCCCAGACTTCCTGTTTGTGATGGGAACTTCTGGAAAGAAGACAAGCCTGCACTTCCAGAAATTTCAGGTAACTGGCCTCCCTCATGAACACCTACTGTGAACGCCAAGCAGATGGTGCCAGCAGCACACAGGTGCCCTCACCTTGTGCTCCACTCTGAGGCTCCTCACACCTCTGCCCACCCCTCCTGGCATGACCACCCATCACCTCCATTCCTTCCCCAAGGGCAAAACGACACTTCTCAGTAATCCTCCCACCTAAAGCCAAACAGCAAGGAAAAGCTTCAGTGGGACTGGCAATTCTAGGACATCAGGGTGACCCTGGTACTGAAGAGGGGGCTTTTTTTTTTAATTAATTTTTTTTGTTTAATTAGTTATTTGCATCCTCTCCCCTCCCCCATCCCTTCCCCTCCCGTCCCACCTCCCCCCCCAGCCTCCCTCCTCCCCCTTAGTTCTGTCCATATGTCCTCTACAGTGATTCCTGAAAACTCTTCTCCCCATTGTCCCCTCCCCCCTCTCCCCTGTCTATTGTTAGACTGTTCTTAATGAAGAGGGGGCTTTAAGAAAGGTCACCTGGCAAGCAGGTTTAGCTTTTGAATATTTATCTATCCAAGGCACTGCCTAGAAGATCCAACTGTTACATAGCTTTTTCAGGACTCTCAAATGATTATGGACTTTTCTTGATCACTTTTTCTCTGGATGTATATCAAATTACTAACACAGGAACTCTTGTTGCACCACAGTGTGCTTGTCCCATCTTTGTAAAGGACGGTCTCTTCTCTCATTTGAAGTCCTGTCGACTTGGCGGCAGGTGCTGCAGAGCTCTGGCTTGCCCGCTCCCTGCGAACCGGCTCCTGCGTGAGTCTGCGCAGCTCCCTAGGAGCGTTCGCATTCCGCCTTCCCTTCTAGGCCTCCCTGGTCTACCTTCACTTTTGACTCTCAAATATTTTAAACATCTGAGAAGTAAAATTTTCACACTTGCAAATTTAGTAACTGTGAATGAACGTAACTCAGAGAAATTGTAGTTACTACTATGATCTACCGATTTTATAGCCATGCAAACACAAAACAGACCAATTGAGACAACAGGTGATGACTTTATATGTGCAGCAGCCCCCACCCTTAGTGCCTCTCAGGGTACTCAGCATTTTAGGGGTAAGGCTTTTTCCTGCGTCTCCTCTTGAGTCCCGTGTTATCCTTGGGAGGGGACATGGGCCTGCAGCTCAGTGACACAGGAACTAGAATGCACTGTTTTGAAACCTGTCTGTTCTTGTTTGTTCTCCTGCCTGATTTTCACTTCAGGGATTACAGGACTTATCCTCCACAGTTCCAGGAGTTTTTTCAGAGAAACTGAGATCTCTGTGGCCAGATGATCTTAAGATTTTTAGTGTGTGTTTTTCTGTGTAAACTCAACTGGGTTTCAGACGATTTCCAGGGATTTGACACATTTCAGTCCTGTTTTTCTTTAAAGTTAAAATCAGATGTTTTGACAACTTCCTAGAACAGAAAAATGGTTTCACAAAAAAAAAAAAAACCAGAAAGAAAAAAGAAAGGAAGGAAAAAGAAACACCTGGAAGAATTTAACCATTTAATTGAGGGAAAACACTCAATTCTCCTCCACTGGAGTGACTCACCTGACTAGCTTTGAACAAACAAAGCAGCAAAAAGTGCTATTTAAAAAATCAGACCGACACAAGGAATTTGACCTCACTAACAGGTTCTCCGTGTTTCTGTGGACATGTTTTCTTCCTTTTCACTGGTGGTTCTCCCCACAATGACTGCCCACCTGTCCTGTTGCTGACAACATGTCCATAGACCCAAAAGTGCCCATGCCAGCCCTAAAGTCCCAGGAGGACTTCCCCTGTAGTCTTCTTTGTTGTTTTGAATTTGGGGGCAAGAGGAGGCCAAGGAGCGGTTGCCTCCCCTCCAGGCAGCTTCCGCCCAAAGCAAGAACTCTTTGCCCCTAGGGAGGCTTTGCACAGCCTGTCCTCGCGGTCTGGAAGCATCTCTCCATTCTTTGTGGCCAAAGCGTGTTTCTTAAGCCATTGAAACCTCTTTCTCTAAAGTGGCGTCTAGGCAGTGTCCCCCACTAAAAACACACCTTCATAAGTTGTGCATACTTACGTAAAGAGATCTATACTTCAGAGTATCGACATAGTACTTAGGTGCCTGTGCATATATGCACTTTGATCCTTAAACACAGATCCAGCAAGGCATTGTGGCTGGAAGGATGGGCTTTGGAGCAGAGAAACTTGAGTTTGAATCCTGGCCCTACTACTTCATTGCTGTGCACGTGATACAAATTATCCTTTCAGAACCTCAATTTCCGCATCTGTAAAGTGGGAATACTAGGACCTATGTCATGTGCTTTTTTAGGTATTATTTAAATGAAACATGTAGAATGCTTAGCCCAGTGGCTAGACTATAGCAGAAACTGAAACCCATCACAACAGGTCTTCACAGTTTGAACAATTTCAAGCTAAGAAGCTCTCTCTGAAATGGCATCTCAGGGAGAAGAGTAATATATAAAGCATGGAAAAGTAGCACTGTTCTGGTTAAAGAGCACGTGAGAGTCCATGCTCCGCCTGCCCCCTTCTCTGTTCCTCCTCTCTGCGCTTGTCCCCACCCACCTCACTCGCAATAGGACAAAAGCCAAGCACATGGACATCCGTGTACAGTTACACAGATGCAGACCTTCTGAAGCTTCGAGCCTGACAAAGGTGAGCAGCAAGTGTTTGCGTCACCTAACTCAGACCCTTTGGCAGTTTTTTTTGTTTTTGTTTTTTACATACTACTAAGCCTTTCAGAAGATTTCCTGTTTCTTAGTTTTATGTTCCCTTTTGAGATGAAGTTCTTCATGTTCAGGAAGCACATCTCTAAACTCTCTAAATAGCATCTCAGATCTTGTATAATAAAGTTGCCATTTTTAGGTAAGCTGGGAGATATTGTATATATTTACATTTGAATTAAAGGTTTCCTCATTTCCAGCGAATCACTCATTTTGAATTGGCGAGGTTAATTAATGCATGCAGCACATGTGAATAACTTATTAGAATGGGTGAAAAAAAAGTTGACCCACTTTTTGTTAAGGATGAGGTAAGCCCTCTCCACAAAGTCTTAAAAATAAACCTAGCAAGTGGCCAGAGGATGGAAGCCAGGGGACCTGCCAGAGGATGGTGCTCCTTTATTTCACCTCTCTTCCTTCCAAGTTTTAATTCAAACTGAACTAAACTAGCACTGGCTAGCTAGTTTAGCTGAGGACCATATTCCTAAATTATTTCTAGAACAGTGGAGAGTTCAGGAGCAAACTATAATCAGACAAAAAGACACAAAACCAAGGCCTACTATTGGAACCCAGGATGGTTAGCCAGTGCAGCAGCACACACACGTGTATTTCAGTGATGACCATTTGGATAAGTTCTCCTTAGAAAAATCTCTCTCTTACTGAAGAGATAAAAAAAGAAAACAATGTTTTGCCCACAGTAATTTATTTTTGAACCATTTTGTTTTAAATTTCACTGAACAGTTATAGAACACATATTACATACAACTATATTTACGTCACTGGCAAGTAAAATGTAGCTTTCCATTTATTTTTATATAAGAATGTGGGTTTTTTCTAATTAAAAGTAGTAACTGCTTCTTAAAAAAAAAATACTGAAAACGTCAGGAGGATATGAAAAAACCATTTTCCCACCTCCCAAAAAGGGCACTCTCAACAGTCTCGTGTTTTTCTTTCGTTCTATTGTATTTAAGTACAATATTTGGTGTTTCAGAAGACTGTAAATTAATTAGAACTTGGTTAAAGACTGAAGAAATAGATACGATGTTGCTCCCTTATTTTAAACTGTTCACTGACTTCTCCTCTGACTTGAAATAAAATCTAAATGTCCGATCTTGCCCTGCAGGGCCCTGTGCCCTGGAGCGCCCGCCCTCTCCAACCTGCCCCGTGGCGCCCTCCCTGCACTCACTCCTGTCTCAGTGGCTTTCTTCCACGTCTTCCCGGTCCAGCTGTCCAGCTGTTCTCCACGCAGGCCTTCTCCCCGGAAATCCCCCCCTTTAGGGCCCAGCTAAAGTGTTACTGATCCGAGCAGTCTTCTAAGTGATGTCCCTGGTGTCACTCGTTGCCACAGCCCCTGCGTGCTGCCCTCACAGCACAGCGTGTAACCACCTGTGCTAGCCTGCTCTTTGCGCCTGCCTTCCCAGAGTAAGCTCCGCGTGACGCGGACACATCCTACCTGAGTCCCTCCCGCGGGGCCTGAGACATACAAGCGCTCGGGAGCTTATTCGGGGTGTGAAGGAGTGAGTGGCAGAGGAGTAATTCCTGCATTAGTATGAAGTGGATGAGACTAGCTTGCCCCTTGGTTTTCTCCCTTCATCATAATACATCGTATTCTATGAATTTATGAAGTAGTAACCCAGGCACAGACAAACAAACTACCATCACATGGATGTCAATAAGCCTTCAAGGTGCAGGTTAAATATCTGTACATCAGAAGAAGTAAACCTAATTAAGAAATCTAATATGTTATTAAAAAATACAAATATTTGTTATATGGTTCCCATTCACATTTTTGTGAAAGTTTCCTGACATAACCATTACATTTTTTTTCTATGAGAACCACAGTTTGTGCCAAGACCTGTGGTATATACACCTGTGGCATATACCCCCATAGGGGGGGTATACCCCCCACATTCAGTGTAGGACAGTTTTCAAGGGGCATAAACAACTTGGCCTTGTATAAACAAGCATTTTGAAGATGTTCTTTGTACATAGTAGGCACTAAGCAACTGTACGTCAGATAAAGCTGAAGAAGTCAGGGGAACATCTTCGCATGCGCATCTATGCAAAGCAGGCTATTTGGTGTGCATACTTAAAAGGCACTTGCTGTTTCTCCCTCTCTTTCTCCCTCCCTTCTCCTCTCTCTAAAAATAAATAAATAAATAAATCTTAAAAAAAAAAAAAAAGGCACTTGCCCCTAGGTGTCACTCTTAAGAAGCATTATACGAGAGAAGTCTGGGACACATTTATCATGTTATTTTAACCTAAGACGCCAGTTCTATCAGGCCTTGCTGGGCTTCCACCCCGGCAGTGCTGTCCCCATGCCAGGGCGCACCCACGCATCTCCACCCGCAGGCCCAGCCCTGGGCCCAGCCTCTATGCAGAGTCCTGACTCGGGTTTTTAAGAACCTTCATTCTCAGTTCACCTCTGCTCTCTTCTAGCCCTCATCTCAGACCCCAGGCTGTCTGAACTACTTCCGCCTCAGTTCCACCACAGGCCCTGCTTGTCAGCCTGCTTCCAGCCCTGGGGCCCTGCTCCCCGCTGCCATCTGTGTCAGAGAAACTCAAGTAGTCTCCTGGCCCCAGCCCCAGGAAGCACCAGGGCAGAGACCTCACCATCTGATCCTCACCGTTATCTCCCATTCCTGTTCTCCGACTCCCCTTCCTGTGTGGTACCCCCTGCACTTGTCTACACCTGTAACTGTCTATACATGTTACCTGCCATCCTGGGCTATCTCAGCTTCCTGCTCCTTCCTGTTATAGTCACCAGGCCCTGTGCTTCCATATCCAAGACAGCACATTTACCTAACACACACTTATTGCATACCTGCTACATTTCAGATACTGTGCCAGGCACAGAGAAGGCTCAAATACTGCTCTTGGTAAGGCAGGATGTCTCTATAGTTTAATCCTCTTCAAATATGATTGTTCCCTAATTCATCCTGATTTTAAAGCAATGAATCTCCCCACACTGAACTTGGCTCCTGCGCATTATGCCTTCCGCGTATTATCTACAGTGTGCTGGACACGGGTGACCCAGAGCACAGGCACAGCCCCAGGGCCCAGCAGAAGAGATACTACACAACTTTGTATATCTCTTTGTACTAAGAGATACATATACAACTTGGTACTAAGGATTTCAACCATGGGTTGCTGAGGAAGTGACTAAATCATGGGGCATAGAAAAGGGCTGTGGAGTGAAGGAAGTGTTTCTATTGGGGCCTTAGGGCTGAGTTCAATTACATTTTGCCCTGTATTGAATGTATACTGTAGGTCTATACCACATGCCCAAACTTCATGCCCTCGCTCATGTTATTCCTTCTGCCTGGATGTCCCTCCCCCACTCTGCATCACGAGAATAACATGAGCGAGGGCGTGAAGTTAGTATTCAGTGTCAGTACTTAGGAATAAAAGCACAGTTGTCCAGTGTGGGCGGAACACAGGTGTACATGGTAGAATTTGAGTCAAGAAAGGAAATGGGGGTCTGATTCGAAGCAGGGCATGGGCTGGACTGGTGGCTAGAGAACAAAACGAAGAAGTCCCTTGGAGCTCATTTGATTAATCAAACATTACTGTGATAAAGGCTTATTACAGGTCAACAGGGAGACGACAAGTTTATCTGTCAAACTGCCCAAAACTTACCGAGTTGGTAGAGGACCTCCCTTGAGATCTGGACCCTGGCCCACTAACGAGGGCAAGCTCAGCCTCCTCCCTTGAGTCTCGAGACTCTCAGTGCCTCACCATCTGTCTGTGCTGCCCTTGGAAACTATGTTCAGAGAAAGGTCCCGTATCAGCCCTTTGTAGGAGTTCAGATGTGTTGGTGTGACATCTACCCCCAGATACAAACTTGCCTGATTGTAGAATTATTAGGACTTGGATAAGCTTGCTGAATTTTACCACTTTTCTGGAAAAGAAATGAACATATCACTGAAGAACGGCCTTGGATCAGTTTGGCGTTAATCCACCAGCACGCAGCGTCACTCAGTGCCTGAGATACGAGACCTCTGGTACTTTTAGACGTTTATCAAGAATAACCTTCCCATGGGCATCATTCTCTCAGTGTTTGGTTTCTTTTAGAGAATTGTTTGTCTACCATAGAGTATTATTGAGGACGCTGTTCACCATGTTACTAAATGTACTCTTTATAAAGATCCAGTCAGGAAATTCCTTAGGTCTTAGTCTCTACAAAAACTATTTCTCCTAAACAAGTAGGTTTTTAAAATATTCTGTATATTGGATGAAGTAACATATTCAGTCTTCCTTTTGGCCACAAGTATATTTGAAGACCACCCATAACAAGTATGTAGGATTTGTGATATGTAGGCTTAATCTCTTGCCCAAATTCATTGTGGGTCGTTTCCATTGCGAGTCCCTCTCCTTCTCTACCCACCTCTAAATAATGTTGTTTTGACTTGTACATATACAAATAATTTGCCTTCAATCCTTTTTGGAACAAGGCTAGAAGATAACACATACCTCTACATACAGTCTCATCTATGTAGAATATTTAACTAAAATAGGACAGTTTAATTGTAACCTTTACCTTTATAATGAATGAGCTTCTAGATAAATATGTGAGAACATGGAAATGCAGCCCTTCCTCTGGTAGACGGAACTAGTCTGAGAAACATTTTTAAGAAGTCCTTAAAGATAAGAATTCTAATTCAAACTGAACAAATGCATGAGCAAGTGTCAGACACACTCTTACTTCAGATTTACAAAAAGTGCTTCTTCCTGCATTATTAGATCTGCTAATCAGTGGCCTCTATTTGCCAAAATAATTTCTAAAGATATTGCCTAGCTAATTCATTGATTCTTATAGAAAACAATAAAATCCACTGTCTTTCACTGAAATTTTTTCCTCCACGCTGTCCTTCCTCTAGCAGAGAGAGGCAACACGATCATTTAGGAAAAGTCAGTGAGTGAGAGCATTTCCCTTCATTAATGAGTATTTGTTTTTCTTCTCTTTCTCCTCTCCACCATAGATTCTGCTCCGGGAGTTTCTGGGGTTTTTTTAGTTTTTTGTTTTTGATCCTGACATTACTTCCTCATTTTTGTACATTAGGTACAGTTATATTTCACTTCCACTTTGTTTCCAGATGAGAATGGAGGAATTCAAAGAAAAAGTAGGCATATTCTGCACGACCTTGGATAGTCTAAAGCAGTCAGAGCTCATTGTGGTTAAGAATTGAGTAGATTGTACATAGAAAGTTGTTAGTTTGTTTGTTCAGTTTAGCAGAGTAGTAAGTTGGTCCAGTTAACAAATCAAGTCAAAGTGTTGACCCTGAAATGGTAATGAATTCCTTTGTTCCCAAGAGTTATGGGAGTGGCAGTTTTGTAAAAACAATCATTCTTTTGGTACTAGATGCTATAATTAGGACATTGGAATCAACTTTGAAGTTAAGAGCAGATGTACTGTGTAGGCTCTCTCTATTTATTAGCTGCGAAAGCATATTGTATCTAGCTAATGACATTCACAATACTACAATGATCCCCACATTCACACTCATTAACAAGTATATTAACCAAGGCCCTGAAATCAGATTCTTCCCTTACCCCTTCTTCTCCACTCAGTAAGAGAGAGCCTTCAACAGGCATCGGAGGAGGACAGAAGGATGTTTGAGGTCAGTGCCAGGCAGCCCTGGCAGAAGGGAAAATTCTGTTGCTACAGCCAGTAACTTCTGTGTTCTGTGCTTCCCCCTAAGCTCCCCAAGCCACATCCTCATGGCGCCTCAAACCACAGGCCTCTGGGCTGAAGCCGCATGGTCAAAATGCTCTCACAGAATGATGGCTGAGTACAAAGGGCAGAAATGAAACCTCTGGGGCTTGAGTGGGTGGAGCAAGTGGTCACCGTGCCCTCATAGCAAGAGAACCACCTGCATATGTAGCCTTTGTGCCTGCCACGTGCTCCTGTCTTCCTATCCATCTCAGTGGCCAGTGTGACAAAACCCTCCCCCTTGACACTGGGGGGACCCGAGGCTCCTACCCTGACCCCCTTCACCACCTAAGTCTTTACTGTCTAAGGAGGCATTTTGAACAGATGGTCTAGATGGGGAGGTGACCTCCTCAGCGTTGAGAAGTATGTACTCAATAATGCAACTTCTCACATTATTAACAATAATAGCCAACCACTTACATAGCACTTAAGTCTCACCACTACATATGAAATGGGCATTGTCGTTATTATTATTCCACAGATGAGGAAACCGATGTCCAGAGAGTTTAAGCAACTTCTGTGACAAGCGGCTTGT
>PVJI01016204.1:0-38919 GCA_004026765.1 Micronycteris hirsuta
TTCATACACCCCACAAACTTCAAGCATAAGGAACATAAAGGGAATTACACCAAGACACATTATAATCAAATTGTTTGTAATTGGTGGCGAAGAGGAAACTGTAAAATCAACCAGAAGAAGAAAAGACAGTGCATACATGAAACAGAGTATGACATCAGATTCCTCACTTCACACTGCAGGCAAAAAAAAAAAAAAAGCAACAACAAAAACCTATCAACCAGGATTCTATGCCCAGCAAAACTTTTGAAAAATGAAGGGTCAGGGAGACAGTTTAAGACATAGAAAAGCTGAAAGCAGACTCACACTACAAGTAATTTTAGAAGGAGTCCCCTGAGAGAGAAGGTCAAAGATACCGGACGAAATCTGGATCTACGCCAAGTAAGAAAGAACATCTGATATTGTAACTACACAGTAAATATGAAAGGGTTTTAAGAATTATTTTCTCTTTAAAAGTTTTAGATGATTAACAACAACGTATTGGGGGGCTTAGGACATGTGAAGTGCAAGACAGCAGTAGCACAGAGGCTGGGTGGAGACAAGGGCAAGTGTAAGAACGGTAGTGTTAAAGACGCGTGCTGTAAGCTCCAGCCCCAGCGCAGCCACCAAAATAAATAACAGGAGCTAAGAGGCCACAGGAGATAAAATGGAATCCTAAAAAAAATACACTTAGTCAAAAAAAGGGCAGTAAACGGGGGAAAGGAGAACAAAGAACGGATATGACAAATAAGAAGACAGATTTAAGTCTAGCTGTCTGAATAATCACATTACATGTAAATGATATAAACCAGGGTTTCCCAGTCCAGGCACTCTCAACATTTTGCACTGGATAGTCGTGGGGTGGCCTGGTGTGTGCACGACGTGTAATAGCGTCCCTGGCCTCTACCCCCTCGATGCCAGCAGCGCATTCCCACTTCCAGGCGTGACCACCAAACGTGTCACCAGTCATTGCCAGATGCCCCAAGAGGACAAAATCTTTCTCTCCCCTCATTAAGAATCACTTGTACAAACACCCCAATGAAAAGGTAGAGTTTATCAAGATTGGATGAGAAAGCAAAACCAAATTATGTATTCTCTACAAGAAACTCGGTTTAAATGTAAAGACACAAATAGGTTAAAAGTAAAAAGAAGCAAGCCCGAAGAAAGCTAAAATGGCCTTGCTGATATCAGACAAAATAGGTCTCAGAGCAATAAATACGTCTAGGGATAAAGTTTATTTCATAATATTAAAAAGGTCAATTAATAAGAGGATAGCGATGTTCAAAGGGCATGCACCTTCAGAGGTCCAGAACACATGACGCAAGCCCTGGCCAGGTGGCTCAGTGGGTTGGAGCTGTTGTCCCATGCACGAAAAACTTGTGGGTTTGACCCCTGGTCAGGGCACATACCTCGGTTGTGGGTTTCTATTCCTTGTCGGGACATGTGTGGGAGGCAACCGATCCACATGTCTGTCTGTCTGTCTCACTCCCTTCCTCTCTTATAATCAATAAAATAGCCTTGAGTGACGGTTTTAAACAAATATGTGGCACAAAAGAGTATGAAGGAAAATAGATAAATTCATAATTGTGGTTGGAAATCTTAACGGCCCCCTCTCGGTAATCAGTGAAAGTAGTAGGCACAATATCAGCACTATCAACCGAGTAGACCTCATTGCTATTTATAGAATGCTCCACTCAACGACAGAGGACACATTCTTTTCAAGTGCACAAGGGCTATTTCCCAAGATGGACCACATTCTTGCCGTAAAACAACAAACTTAAAAGAATTCAAGTCACACAGAGTATGCTCTCTCACCAAATACTTCCAAATAATATACTTTTAACTAATCAGATCAAACAAGAAATGAAGAGAGAAATCAGGAAGTATTTGAACTGAGTGAAAATGAAAATACAGAAGAATTTGTGGAATGTACTTGGGGAACATTGAGAGCACTAAGGGCCTATCGTATAAAGAAGCAAGGTCTCAGATCAATGACCTCAGCTTTTACCTTAAGATTTAAAGAAAAGAGCAAATTACCATAGTTTGCTGTATATAATGCGCACCCATGTTTTTGGCCCAAACTTTCAGGAAAAAAATCTTTCATTTTAATTTTAATTCAGTTTTTTATTCATTTATATTTAGATACTTTTTTGTATTATAAAGGAATTTTAGCATTTTTAAAAACATAGTACAAGAAATTTTATGTGACAAATAATTACAAAACACAAGAACAGATACAGGGTATTTCAGGTACTGCCCAGGTATAATGCACATCCTTATTTTTCTCTCAAAAATTTGGGCAGAAAAGTATGCATTATACATGGCAAAATACAGTAAATGAAAATAAGCAAAAGGAAATAATAAAAATGAAAGCAGAAATTAATAAAATGGAAAACAGGAAATCAATACAGAAAAAAACAATAAAACAAAAAGCTGGTTCTTTACAAAGATCCATCAAATTGATAAGCTTTTCCAGACTCATGGGAGGAAAAACCGAGACACAAATTAGCAGTTAGGGACAAAACAGGTTCTGTAACTGCAGATTCTACAGCCACTAAAACAGTAAGGGAATATTATGAACACATATAGACGACTGATTTTTTTTTACAAAGGTGCAAAGGCAATGGGAATGTCTTGTGAAACAACTTATATACTACGTCCTGTGACCCAGCAAAATTGTTACATAGATTCTCAAGGGAACACGTGAGAATTTGGTCAGAAAGAGTTGTGGAGACTTAGCCCTTGTTCAGGGAAAAGTTTCCAAAGTTAAATGTGGTGGACACATACTATAAAATACTATATTGCACTAAAAAATAAGATGTGCTTGTATGTTGAAATATATAAGGATCTCAGGACTAGAGATAAATGGAAAGACAAGGAATGAGATTCTTACAGCATGCCATTTAAATTAAAATGCATTCATATGCATACAACAGCGTGTATTTTTTAACTGATAATCTGCATGTTTAATGGCATAGAAAAGACACAAGGTGGGCTGCCCCACGGCGGGGGAAGAATGAGGTCAGGGGCTGCCGATCAAGGGAATGCAAAATAATGATGAGGCCGCCACTCGAACAGCTGTGATCGCGGCCAGCGGCTGAGCACGTGACGCAGTCAGTTCTCCGTAGCTGACTTCCGGCTCTCTCGCCAGCGCACAGCCAACGCTGAGCGGTCTAATTTGTTGTATCCAAACGGGTGTATATTTAAGTGCGAAACACAAAACCAAGCCGACCGGTTTCCTAAAACCGTAAGGCTGTGGCAAGAGTAGGAAAAGGCTGTAGAAAATATAAAAGTGATTAGACCTTGGTAGAAAAATGAGCCCAACGAATTGAAAGGCGAAGGAAGACACACAAATACATTCACGGAATAAAAGCGAAAGCTCAGAAGATGACTCATCTGTGCAGATGAACTGGCTTCAAGGTGGAAGAGGAGTTTGGGTCAGGTTATTAAGTTTTCAAAGAATCAGAGGGCTCCGGTTTACTTGGAATCCTTGTGAACGATTCTTACAAAACCTTTGAATTTCTTCCTGGATTGCAGGACCATTTTTCAAAATGCTTACAATGTTTTATTCTGCCCTTTAGATCTAATAATGCCCCAAACTAAAATCATTATCTTTTCATTCTTTGACTTTCATGAGTTTTTAATGAGCTGCCTTCTGTATTCCTTGTGCACCGAGACTTAAACTTGTTAAGTTTCTGTGAAATTCCTACACGATCATTGCAGTTTTTACTCTGTTAATGATGGGTGTATCATCTCTCTCCAATTAGCTAGTAAATTCTATTGCTTTTCTGGTTTGTTATTTTATATCTAATTAACCTACTATCTCATCTAGAGGAAAAAATCCTTCTCCATAACTTTTTTAAAAAGACTTTTCATGACACTTTTGAGCTAACCCACTCATTTGTTCTAATCACTGATAAATTATTTGACCAGTTCAGCTATTCATCCTTCCGTCCCTTCATGTGGTAATATAAATTTCAGAAGTTTACCAGCACATTAGTTCGTGTCCTAAGACTGGAGGTATAACGAAAGGAGTACTAGGAGAGTGATGAATATGGGGTAAGAATAAGATTTCTTTGGAGGCCTATGCCAGGGGACTCCTCCCTGTCACCCCAGGGCCGAGGTTTCTCTGACCTGCCCAGGTGTGAGCTGTGATGGCCTCCACCTGCGTGCTGCTTGTCAGTTACCTGGGCACGGAGGACTTGTCACCTCCCTCTGCAGCATGCTGAGCGATTTCTCCTGCTTCAGAGAGGATATCACTTCTGCCTTGTAAGTCCAGTGTCCTAAGGAGAAACAGGTGACTTTGACTTAGACCCACACTTTTGATGATGATGAATCTCACCTCAAACTCTCTCAGGAACCTCCATAACTCTGTTTTTGTTTAAAAGAAAAACAAAAACCCTCGGACATTCTAACAGTTCCGCAGCTGTTGCCCCGGGCACGCAATGGCCTGACTATTGGGAGGAAGGCGTGGTGGTTTGGAAGACAGGGGAGGGTATACAGTGCAGTCCTCCCAAGGAGAAATGCCCTTCCTGACGTCACACAGCTCCAGTGCTGCTCCGAGGAACACCGAGTCCAAGTTCAGTCAGGCGCTTGCAGAGAAGTCGCACCGAAGGAAAAACCCCACCGTGGGTAGTTTCAAACTAACAAGGAAAGACCACCTCACCCAGAGACACGAGGTAGTCACAGTTATCCAGCATCATGTCCTTATACAGTTGTCTCTCTTCAGGGCTCAGATGAGCCCACTGGTCTGGAGAAAAGGCCACAGCCACATCTCTGAATTTCACTGACTCCTGAAATGACAACTGAGACTTCATACGTGTACACGCTCCCCGGGGACCCTCAGTAGGTATCTTTCAAGTTGGGCAGAATCGGGAGGGAAACAGAATATCAGGCTATGTTGGAACATGTGGCCAAAAGCACCGATGGAAAGTGGAAACTAAAAAATAGACTTTGTCCTTGTAGAGTCCAGGAAGGGGAAATTACCTAGCCTCATTTTTTTTTTAAAGTAACAGCTAAAGAAACATGCATTTGGTGTCTGTGCCCAGCTGGGGAGTCAATGGGGTGAAGCTGCCTTCTGTGGGGTTATGACTGAAGGCCTGCAAATTGGGCTCCCACGGAGGAGGAATGCGCGGGGTCCTCCTCCTGCCTGGTTGCTCGAAACGAAGCGTCTCTGTCCTTGAGTCTCAAGCCTGCCAGACTGCGGACCAGAACTCACACCATCGGCTCCCAGGCTTTCAGGCTCGGACTAGAGCTGCACCGTCATCTCTCCCTGTCAACTACAGATCTTGCGATTTCTCAGCCTCTTTAACAAAGTGAGTCCATTCCTTACACTAAATCGTGCATGTGCGTGTGCATATGGTGTTGGTGTTCTGTTGCTCTGGAGAACCCCGATGAACACAGTCACTTGCTGACTTCCATACAGTGCAGACTGATAAAGACTGCAGCTGTTTAGGCTGAGGCATCATGAGATGCCTCAAAAATGAAGTCAACTTGAACTGGACCACTTTGGGTTCCAGTGATAATGGAGGTCACACAGGGCTGGTAAGAAAGCAGGACACCAGCCTCGCCAGAGGAGAGAACGGGCTGACTGGGCGCGTGGTTGAGGCCACACACCTAGAGTTCTGTACCCAGTGCAGATGTTCTTTAAAAACAAAGGCAGAGATACGCATCCATTTAGACTTGAAAAAACAGAGTGACCTCTCTTCCAGAAGAAATAACTAGTTTTGATCATTTGTACTGGTCTGTATGGACTCATAAGAGTCCCCAAAGAAAAGGTACATCAGAGTCCTTACGCCCGGTACCTCAGAATGAACCCTACCTGAAAATAAGGGGAAGAGTTTTGTTTTGTCTCCTTTTTTGCAGAAGTCACCAAGGTAACGTGAGATTATTAGGGTCACACTAATTGTATGTGACTTATAAAGAGGAAATTTGGACGCGAGGCTGATCTGCACGGAGGAACAACTGTGTGAAGATGAAGCAGAGGGGAGGGGGATGCGCCTACACGCCAGGGAGTGCTGAAGAGTGCCAGCAAACCATTGGAAGCTGGACAGAGGCTGGGGTCAGATTCTCCCTCACAACCAAAAGAGAAAAGACATTTTTAGGCCCTGTAAATTGGAATTTTAGGAAGAAAATCATAAGTAAGCAATTCACCTGTGATATGACCCTTAGAAATGTAAGAGCCATTTTCTCCTCCTCGGGCTTCTGTTCTCAGAAGAAAGCAGACTTCCGAGAAATCACGCCCTAAAAGCCAAGACAGAAGTATGCGGGACCAAGCACCTCAACCTCCGACCCCCACCCCAAATCACTACCCCCTCAAGCACAGGCGCGTGGCAGAAACCAGGAAGACACAACAGCCCCCCAGCCTTGACCTTCAGGTTCACCTTTTCTCCCGAGCCCCGCCAAGGAGCCCACGGGTGATGCTGCTGGAGCAGCTGGGATTTCAGGTATGTGGGGCCTCTCCCCAGATCTTCCCTGGAAAACCTCCCCTCCGCTACCCCACGGAACAGAGTATGAACTCACCGTCTGACCATGGTCGGCCCCGACACACCGGCAGGCCCGGCCCTCAGCCGAGCCTGCTTATGTAGAGCCCGCACCATCCCACACAGAGCCTTCTCATTTCCCAATCAGGGCCAGCCACTGCCTGCGGCTCTCAGCCCTGGGTCCTGACTGTGCCGGGATCAGGAAGGATTAGGGGATGCAAGGTCCTCTGCTCCAAGTGATTGGGCTGAAAATTCCTGAGTGCTCTTTATTCATGCTTACTGTGTACCCCAATCACGAGGTCACATAAATACACGCCCCCCCCCAGGGGGGTTTGGCATACTTCCCACTTGAATCTTTGAAATGAGGGGTGGAAGTGTGTGGTAAGTAGAATAATGACCCCTCAAAAGGTCTCCTTCCTAATTCCCAGAACCTGTGAATATCGACTTTGCATGACAGAAGGGGCTTGGCGGGTGTAAATGAAGACTCCTGAGATGAGGGATTACCCTGAACTGTCGGGCGGGCCTGATATAATCACAAGGGCCCTTCTGAGGGGGCGGCCAGGACTTCAGGGGAGGAAAGGGAGCCGAGAGTCAAGGAATGGAAGCTTCAGAAGGCGAGGAAACCGATTCTCCCCAGAGCCTCCAGAAGGCACAAAGTCCTGCCATTGATGTTAGCCCCTTAAAACCCATTTCGGAGTTCCGACCTCCAGAACTGTCAGATAATGAATGCATCTGTGTTGTTTTAAGCCACTCAGTTCGTGGGGCTGTGTTACAGCAGCCACGGGGACCGGTCGGTCCGGGTGAGGCGGACGCAGTGTGGATGTCTGGCGCAGAGGCCGTGAAGGAGAGACGTCAGGTCCAGGTGCTTCCTGTGCACAAGGACCAAACGCTGCAGCAGGAGAAAAGCCCAGCGGGGTGAGGCGCCCCAAGCGGGGACCAGCTGGCGGCAGGGGCCAGCTGGACCCAGGGGACAGCACTCGGACCTGAGTCGTACTCCGTTTCCTTCACTTCTCGTTTAGCCTTCACGACGGGAACACTTACTTCCAAGGCAAAATTGGAGAAAAGGGAGGGAGCACTTGAGAGGAGAGAACGTGTCTGAGAGCACGTGTGGAATTTGAAATCTGGGAATTTAATGTCTCGGCCGACAACTTCCAGAGTCTGTTTCAAACAAGCATCGACTGAATTGGGTGAAATTGCCCTGGAAGTGATCAAATTGCATTTTATTGCAGTAGACAAAACGATAGCATGTATCAGAAATTTATAGGAAATAAGTCCACATTCCTTATCTCTGTATTTATCAGTATGAGATTTTTAAATATTCTAGTAGAAACCAGGAGGAAAAGTCTTTCTCTAATGGAAGAGTTAAAGATGGAGGCATTGAAGGTGGAGGTGAGGTTGAAAAGGGAGGGCCGAAGGTCAAAGTGTGAGGTGCTGCCTGAGTTTAGATCTGAATTTCTGTGAAAGAAGAGAAAACATCCCAGGTGAAGGTAGTGGGTAAAATATGGAAAAGGTTGTAACAGTTCCTACAGAGAGTGGAAGAGGGAACTGGGGAGAACAAAATAAAGGAAGTATTCAGATAAAGTTTGAAGTCTGTGATTCTTCACCTGCCCGTAGGTGATTGGGCAGGGATTAGGGCAGAGGCAGCAGGAATGGAGATAATCAAAGAAATACCATGAACTCTGACTTAAGAAGTTACAGTGACAGCCCAGAGGCTGGAGTTGGAGACGACCGAGGAGTTGAAGTTGATTCTCAGAAATCTGCCCACCGACGGGAGGTTTTTCAAATCTCATAATGTACTCTTGGTCCTGTGGCTTGGAAGGAAGAGCAATAATACCACGCGATACTAGTTTCTGGTGAAACGTGTAGGTTAGGTGACATGGTATGTAGATCCCCAGTTCTTTGTAATGAAACTAGAGTCTGAAATCCATTCTTCCAAAATTTTGGGCCGACTTTTTCCATGAGAGCAATTTTGTTGGATAATTGCTTAATAACTCCTCAAAAAGGTGACCATGGATCTCTAATATAAAGGATTTAATAACAAAAAAAAATGGAAAGAAAACGGAACATGTGTTTAATACTGTAATATTCAGACGTTCCAAGATAAATATTAACAAATCTTTCATGACTATCATTTTGATTGTATTGAAAACACTGTGCTATTAGATGTAGCAAATTATTTATAAAGGAATATATTAAAAACTGGAAAAATTCAACATTAAATGATTTTACCTGGAGTTCTTTGATTAAGATATCTTTGAGTGACCAAAAATTTATAATGGACACATTTTTATTTCTTCTTAAAATGTGAAGTGCAAAAGTTAATTCAGAGGCTGAAATTGGCTTACAGTAAGTGAAAGCCCCAAGGAAACAAGGAAATATGTAGGGACAGAAGAAGAATATTAGCTTTGGCTTTTTTTTTTATTAAGCGGTCTATTACTCTAACAAGTTTAGTGATGGCCTATTTGGAATGCCAGCTTTTCAGAATAAGTTTCTTTAGTCTTGTATTTAGTTGGGTGTTGTTTTTTCCCATTTTTTTTCCTGTCATTTGGATTCAAGTATGGGAGTAACGGACTGATGAGGGTTATCTTGGACCATCATTACATTTGTGACATTTAATTTGCTTTAGCCCTGGATTTTAGGAACCAGAGTAAGATGGTGAAGGAGGTTTGCTGCATGTGAGTCTGAAGTCTTTCCTCTGTCTCACTAACTTAGGAATGCGTGGGCTACCTTGGGTCAGTAATGTCCCTATTTTCATGAGTGTGTTTATAATCTCATTTCTATTTCCTCAGCTACTTCTCAAATATATTTCAGTGACTTTTTAGCCACGTGCGGTTATAGTTTCAATTTCTCCAACTTGAATTCAGTCCGAGTGGAATGGGTCTGGTGTTGAATATCTGCATGAACTTTAACTCGGAGAAACATATGTGTACTCTTTAGGTTATTAGCGAATTACATATGTGAGGCTCGTCTGGGAATGCAAAACCAAATTTCCTTTGTAGAAGCCTTCGAAGTATCTGAGAGAAGAGTGACAGACAAAAAAGAGTCATTGAGTGTCGTATTCCCAAAGTCGTCTGTGCATCAGGATCACGTCCAAGAGACCTGTTAAATTATATCCTCTGCCTTAGACTGGACGGGGAAACTTTGTCACTGGTGATTGGAAGAGTTTACCCAGCAATGTGTGATAGGTTCTGTGTTTGTGTTGGAAATCTGCTAGGTAGCAGATACGAGAAAGGTTTGCATTTATTTATTAGGCCAGTAAGAAATGACTTTCAAGTAAAACATGTCCATGTTTTGAATGGAGTTCTAACAGCCCTATGTTGCAATAAGTCAGCATCATCATTTTTCTCTAAATATATCTAAGAAGAACGATAATTCCACGAGGACAGATGTCACAGATGTTACAGCCATTCAGACAAAAGAGTAGATGCATTTTGTCACCCCCGACATTTTCATTTGGATTACATTTGGATAACACCAATCACTCAGTTTTGGCCTCAAAATTAAGGAGCAAATCAATTACTTTTTTTGTCTCTGCACTTGTATATAGAAATTTTCCCCAATAGTTTTTTAAATTTTTGTATTTATTAATTTAAGAGAGAGAAAGGAAGGAAGAGAAAGAGAGGAATGTCAGTTCGTTGTTCCACTCATTTATGCACATATTAGTTGATTCTTGCATGTGTCCTGACTGGGGATCAAACCTGCAACCTTGGTGAATTGGGATGATGCTCTGACCAACTCAGCTACCTACCTGCCCAGGGCCTCTTCAATAGTTTTAATCCCAGAAATATAGAGTTCATATCACTTATTTATGTCTACTTGTATTGAGTGTACAGTTTTCTACACAAAATCTTTTTATCAGTTAGAGTATTGCCTTTGTTTAAAAATTTTTTTGCATGATCTAATTTATGATCTTCAATAAATAAAATAATCTAAATAAAAGTAAGTACTTTTATTACTCTTCTTAGCTTTCTTCTCTCAGTATAGGGAATATGATGACGGCAATGCTTTGGTTTATTGCAGATCCGAGGCCAAATATTCTCAGTCATTTTTCTGGTGGGGAGTTCCAAGGGTCATGGGCACACATAAAATAAGGTAGAACATACACCTGTAATCAAATAATGCTGTTTCCTTGCCAAGTTTGTTCTTAAATTTTATACACTGGTTTTATTTTTAAATTTTCATATAGCATGAATTTTGATGAAGAACAATTGAATATCATAATCACTATGGGAAGATATTTAGCTATAGATAGGGTCTCTCTGGATGAATTCTCTGGTGTTTCGAATAGAAGCTGTGGTGCCCGGAGACCTATTGATCATTACTGTAGCTTTAGAAGTTCTGTTTCTTTGAGTTTTTTGATGTTGAACGAGGTAGGACCTCCTTTTAAAAGATTTTTTACACTGATTGCAAACAACGGCTTTCACTCCTGGTTGCGTCCTTTTGTGACAGCAGAGATCAGGTGCATTTCTGAAGGTCTCATCTCCCTGGCTGTGTCCACGTGGCTCTTCTCCAGTATGAGTTCTTTCACGCTGGATAAGATCATAGTTACCACTAAAACCAGGTCCACACATGTAGCAATGAAAACCTTTGTCTCCAGTGCTCATTTTTAATGCAGTCTCAGGACTTCTTGGCTAAAGACCTTTCCACATGGATCACCTTTGAAGGATTTCTCTTCAGCATGAGTTCCTGGAAGTTTACTGAGTTGTGAGTGCAATTTAAAGCATGTCACAATTTGTCACATTTGTCGCATTTGTGTGATGTTGGGTCAGTATGCGTGTTCTAGTGTTCAGTAAGCTTTGAAACATTATCAAAGGAACCATCTCCCTGGAGTATGAATTCTACTGTGGCATTTCAGGGCTGCCTGCTGGCTAAAGGCCTTTCCACATTCATCAGGTCTCTCTCCAGTGAGAACTCTGATGTCTAAGGAATTCATAAAATTTAAAGGCCTGTCACCTGTATCACATTGCTGTACTTTTGATCCTGTATGCTTCTCTCTCTCTCTTTTTTTTAGAAGGTTTTATTTATTTATTTTTAGAGGGAAGGGAGGGAGAGAGAGAGGGAGAGAAACAGCAATGTGTGCTTGCCGCTCACATGGCCCCCACTGGGGACCTGGCCTGCAACCCAGGCTTGTGCCCTAGACTGGGAATCGAATCTTCGACCCTTTGGTTCGCAGGCCAGCACTCAATCCACTGGGCCACACCAGCCAGGGCCCTGTATGCTTTTCTGACGTTGCATAAACTTCGAAGGTAAAAGTAATTTCACAATCGTTACAGCCAAAGACTTGCTGCTCTCATGCAGGCATGTTTTGCTGAGTCATGAATGATGAAGGACGCCCAACGGCCTTGGCACACCCACCATGTTTGTATGGTTTCTGTGTGTGTGAATTTTCTCACGTCAAACAAAGTGTGAGATGTGACTGAGTGCCATCCTGCAGCCGCCGTGTGGCTTTGCATCACACTGGAGTCTGTGCTGTCTGTGCCAGTGTGAGCCCTGTCTGCAGCACGCACGCGTTCATTAAACGGTCAGGAGAAAATTTCCAGAGTTGGTTGGCATGTGAATGGGGAGATGGGAATGGAGTAAAATAAAATTAGACTGTCGCTCATGAAGCACGATGACTTGCTATTTGTGTGCGTGGGTATGTGGATGATATGAGGACACAGCGGTTGTAGGCTGAGGAAGAGACAGTATGCCACTGAGAAGCAGCAGTACATGGGGGCAAAGGGTGTGCAGTGCAGCTACGCACTTACAGGCATTTAGAAGCAACATCCACGCTTTGCTAAATAATAAGGCGGCACCGACATCGTTTTTTCTGTGAACCGGAAATAATTTTTTCTCTAAGAATTACCTATTAAAAATTTTGCACTCAAAACAATGTTGCACTTAATAGATAAGGTGTCGTTGGGGTTTAATTTCAAGTTTCGAGCCACAGATTTTAATGAGTTAACATGCGGTTAAATATAAATAGAGTATTATAGAGTAAATATAAATAGAGTAAAAACGTTGGTTTTAATGCTATCCGAACACTGATGACGAGAGGGCCATCCCAGACTTACCCACGGATGTATTGCATCCAATTAGAATTGTGTCCCTTGGTTAATGTAGCGGGTGATTCACTAACTTGTGTATAGATTTTTGTGAATTTGATCATCAATACAATATATTTAAGGTTCTAGAATTAGGTTTTTTCAAAGAGGTAGCAAATTATGTATTTGCCACATTTTAAAGCACAAAACTCAAAAAAGTTCTTATCGATTTGTATTCCAAACCTGCATATGTACAGGGGGGTGTGTCATTGCTATCACAGTTTCTACGACCCCTGGGTTCTACTAATGGTTCATATTTTTGTTAATCTAACACTAACTTTTATTATTGATCTTTTTTCCCAAAAGATGTTTTAAAATTGAATTTATTGGGGTTTACAGGTTGTAAATTATACAGGTTTCAGGCATACGGTTCTTTTTTTTTTTTTAAGATTTTATTTATTTATTTTATTTATTTTCAGAGAGAGGAGAAGGGAGGGAGAAAGAGCAATGTATGGTTGCCTCTCACATGGCCCTCACGGGGACCTGGCCCGCAACCCAGGCATGTGCCCCGACTGGGAATCGAACCGGGACCCTCTGGTTCCCAGCCCGCGCTCAATCCACTGAGCTACACCACCAGGCCGTCAGGTGTACAGTTCTGTAACACGTCATTTGTATGTTGTATCATGTGTTCACCACCCCAAGTCATGTCTCCTTTCCTCACATTTATCCCCTTTACCCTCTTCTCCCTTCCCCCACCCCCTTTTCCCTCTGGTCATCACCGTACTGTGGTCTATGTCTCTGTTCCTTTTTCTTTTGCTTAATCCTTTCACCTTTTTCACCCAGCCCCCACCTCCCTTCCCCTCGGACTCCACTTCTGGGAATATATCCAAAGAAACCCGAAACACTAGAAAGAATATGTGTATCCCTAACTTTATTGCAGTGTTATTTACAATAGCCAAGGTTTGGTATCATTGATCTTTTTATTTGCATTTATTCCGTTGCTAGAAAAAATATGTTTGGTTTTTGCTTCATGAAATAAAGCAAAGCAAATCACACACACAAAAAAGTAAATGTAAGACTCTCTGCCCCTAACAAAAAAAATGTAATTAGCATAGCACCCTCTTACTTGGCCCACATCCGAACAGTGCATGCGTAACGGCTACTCTAGTCTCAGACCAATGGATAAGAAATTGCTAACATAACACACGATCAGGAAGTACCTTTAAAGATGAAGTAGAACTGCTGAGTATAAATACTGTAGATAGTATAAATAGAAGAATAAACAGGCAAAGACAAATAGTAAAATGGGACATCCATGAATAATTTAGAAAAATCCAGATTGGATTTAAAAATATTAAAATTAAGACAAATGTAAAAGTACTGCTAAGCCTCAGAATAAAAGAAAAAATTAGATGCAGGGGAGGAAATTATCTAGAATGCCTGAATACTTCCCAGAAATAATATATGAGTCTTGGAGGACAGATTTTTTTTCCCTTTCAGCACTTCGAAAGTGTCATTTCACTGCTTCTGGACTCTATTGCTTTTGAAAAGTCAGGTGTAAATTATATTGTTGTTCTTGTACATGACAGGTCGTTTTTCTCTAGCTGATTTCAAGATTTTCTCTGTCTTTGGCTTTCAACATTTTGGTAATGATATATATATAGTTGCAGAATTCTCTGTATGTTTTTAAATGTGGAATTTGTTAAGCTTCTAGTATATGCAGGTTACTGTTTTTCACCAAATTTGGGATCTTTCTGGCCATTATTTTTTCAGCTATTTTTTCTTTTTCTTCTCTCCTTTCCTTCTAAAACTTCTATTATGCATTTATTGGCGTGCTTGATGGTATTCCACAGGTCTTTGATGCTCTGCTCATTTTCTTCATTCTTTTCTTTCTGTTCTTCAGAGTAGGTCATTTCTACTGATATACCGTACGTAACATTTGCTTTCTGCCAAATTCCTTCTTCTGCCACCTCAGATCTACTGTTTTAGCCCTTCTAGTGAAATATTCACTTCAGTTAAGGTACTTCTCAGCTTCAGAATTTTCCATTTTCATAACTTCTATTGATGTTCTTTTTTTTTTTTTTTTGGAGTGTCCCCGGTAAGACCAGGATAATGATGGTCCGTGCTTGTATGGTTTATGGAAACACACTTGCTTGGCTCCAAATCCCAGATCAGCCACTGAGATGCCATCTGACCTTGAAGAAATTATTTAATCTGTGTAATTCTCAGTTTACTCTCTCAAAAAACGAAGGTGCTATTATGAGGATTAAATGGTAAAAAAGAAGAGCTTTAGAGCCTTGTTACTCAGAATGTGGCGGGGAACCAGTGGTATGGGTGTCGTGTATTTAAACTACACACCAACTCTATTTTCTGCTGCTTCTTTCCAGATTCATTCACTGATATATATTATACACACACACACAACCATGCCTGACTGATAGTTTCCCCTCAATTCTGGCCATGGTAAAAAAAAGTTTTCATCTTAGATATAGAATAGCTGAAAGGTAGTACTAGAAAGAATTTTGCAAGTACCTAAATCTTACTCCTTGCTTAAAATAGCAATAAAACTAGGGTAGAATGAGTAAGTGACTTATCTAAGATCACGTATACTGTTACTATTAGGTGCAAATTTTCGAAACACGGCAAGGGTACTAAAATTTCCAAACACTGTGGGAACCACGTAACTCGGAGCAGTAAAAGTCCCGAGCATGAACTGTGTGTGTGTCGTTGAGGTTCGGCTGCATCGCTGTAGCAGACGAGCTAAAACGTGCCCATTGAACAGCGAGGCCCAGGACTGTGCGTGCTCTTGATTAAGCACGCTGTCACCAATGCTTTAGAATACTTTTGTCACTTCGGCAGTGGCTTTAGCATTCACGTTATTAAAATTTAATCTATTTTAATTACTACACCAGTCTCATTCAAATATTCATGAATTGGTAGTGCTCTTAGGGGGCTTAAAAATTCACGAGGACCAATTACTTTGAAGTGGAGATAGGGTGTTCCACTACCAAGACACTTCAGCAAACCCCGTGACACGGTGCGCGGTGGATTTTGCGGAGAACGCTCAGTACAACGTGAGAGCTGACGCGGAGAAAGGAAATGCAGCATTAGAGCAGGTACACAACAGATGTAAATGTATGCTCCCTAAGAATGCACCTTTCCTATTATACATCCATTCCTGTGGGGATAGTAGTATTTAACGGTGCAGGTTTTCAATTCTTCCAGGTCTTCAGAAACAAAATCTTTCATAGAGTACTCTATATTGTTATGCATGAGAGTAATTTTTAAGGCTTTTGCATTTGGTTTTCACATTTGTTTTTATACCCTTAGGAAACATGTATGATTAAAAAAATTAATAAATTAATTAATACCTTATGTTCTTGTGTGAAGAGCATTTTATTTGAAAATATATTATAAAATCCCCACCATGTCAAATAATGTATCTCTGCATTATAATTTTTATTTTATTTTTAAAGATTTTATTTACTTATTTTTAGACAGAAGGGAAGGGAGGTGGGAAGGGAGAGAGAAATAGAGGGAGAGAAACATCAATGTGTGGTTGCTTCCCACGTGGCCCCCACTGGGGACCTGGCCTGCAACCCAGGCATGTGCCCTGACTGGGATTCAAACCAGCAACCCTTTGGTTCGTAGCCCACACTCAATCCACTGAGCTACACCAGCCAGAGTGCATTATAATTTTTAATGGTTCCATGATACCCCACCTCATACAGGCCTACAAGCTATTGTCTTTGCTTTTTCATTTTTTTACATTTATATTTTTGACAATATATTGCTGTTAACATAAACTGTAAGAAATGTACTTATACATGTAACTTTGGAAAATTATTTTCTTAGGTCATATTTCTACTAATAGAATTGCTACATTACAGTGCGTGGTCCTTTTAAATCCTGGCAGAGTGGCCTCCAAATTGTTTTATAAATTATATTCCAAATAGAAATTTATGAAAACGAACACTTTCCCAACTTATGCCCACCTTGGATATCATTTTTCTTTATAGTCTTTGCCAATGGTCTAGGCCAAAAAACATTTGCATTTTTTATTCATAGTTTATGGGTTGCTTTCACATATTTATTCCTCATTTGCATTTTTTCTTTTATTACTTTCCCCTTCATATCCATAGATCATTTTTATGGCAGTATGATCTTTTTATAAATGTGTAAGAGATAATTAAATGAAGTCAATAAAGCATTTCTTTCACATACTTAACAAATACATTTTCCAAGTGTTTTTTACTTGATTTTTTTTTCCTGAAAGTAAGGTTTTAAATTTTTCTAGAGTAAAATTTGGCAGTCATGTCTTTTATGGTTTGACAGCTGGCCATCCATACCCAGAGACTAAATGAGAAAATTATTTTATGTTTTCTCTAGGCACTGGTGGTTTCCTGTTAAAATGTTAAATCAAGAATCTACATGAAATTTATGTATCACAACGCATGTGAACGAGAGATAATACTCTGCCCATCGCCTCTGGGTTCCTAGCAAGATTTCCTGCTTACCTCTCTTCTCCCCTCCCTCTACTCAGAAATCCCCCCTTCATTATACTCTAAATTCTTAGGTTCTCTTGGGTTTGTACCTATTCTTCTAAGGGGCCAGAGGCAATCTTTTGAATATTAATATTATACATTATTCATATGTTATAAGAAATACTATGATTTTTAAGTCCTGGCTGTTTTATTATGGGTTTGTTTTTTTTTGTTCTTCCAGATGAAATGTCAATGTGTTAAGTAAACTAAAACAAAGAGAAAAGAAAGAAGTCCCATCACTCAACTCACTGCGATGTTGATTGGAATTTTGTTAAAGCATGTTGGGTCTTGCTATTTAGGAAAACTGCACACTTCTCCATTAGCATCTTGAATGGCACACGGGCGTCCAACCTGCGGCCCGCGGGTTGCATGCAGCCCAGGATGGCTGTGATTGCGGCCCAACACAAAATCATAAATTTACTTAAAACATTATGAGATTTTTTTGTGTGATTACGTGTTGCGATGTATTTAATGTGTGGCCCAAGATGACAATCTTCCAGTGTGACGCAGAGATGCCAAAAGTTTGGACACCCCTGGAGTAGAGTGTACCAGTTTCTCTTGTGTAAGTTCCGCCCAGGTTTTGTTCACCTAGTCCTAGACACTGAATGACTGTGAATGGAGCTTTTTTCCTCTGACTATCATTGGCATAAGAGAAACAGGTGATGTAGTGACATCACGTGTACGAAACTGACCTGGTGTGATGTACTGAGATGTAGCACCCTTATATGATGCCAAGAAATATGCAACCTGAATCTAATTATGAGGAAACAACCACACAAACCCAAATAAAGGACTATTCTTTAAAACAACCAGTCTGTCCTCTTCAAAATTAACAATGTCATAAAAAAAAAAAAGACCAATGAACTAGATTAAAGCAGTCCAAATGGCATCACAAAAGGATGTAAGGAGTGACTCTGAATTGGATACTGGATCAGAAAAAAAAAAAACGTTACAAGTGATATCATTGTGACAATGGGTGAAATCTGAATACAGTCTGCATCTTTGATAATGTTTTATCAGAGTTCAATTTCTTGAATGTGATCATTGTGTTGTGGTTTTGTAAAAGAGGACCTTTCTTCTTAGGAAATATACACTAATTTTAGGGGTGACAGTTTATGTTGGAAACTTACTCTCCAATGGTGAGAGGTGAGAGAGTGCAAAAGTGGCAAAATATTAACCACTGGTGAATTGAAACAGTTTGTAGGTGTTCATTCAGAATGAATCACTCCTGTAACTTCTCTGTACACTTGAAAATTTTCAAAATGAGCAGGTGAAAGGAGAAAGAAAATGATTAGCCACATGTTCAGTGTAAAAATCAAAACAACACATTGAACTTTCAGGATCCGATTTTAATAAAAGCGTTACCGAACAGGGGCATTCCTGGGACAGGAAATTCGGAGTGCTCTCCTCGGACCACATTTTCCTTTGATTCACATGTACTTGCCCTTTTATCTGCAGTTTTAGTGGATCACTCTCAAAATCCAGTTTGGAGATGTTTGCGTTCCTGGGAGAAAACCTGCTGGTCTGTATTTTACTATATCGCTAGTCTGTATTTTCTAATAGTTTAGTTAAATTTTTACGTTTTCAGACGTGCAGTTGACAGAACATGTGTTCTTGTCAAGGTAGCTGTGACTCCAAAGTGTCATTGGTTGTAGGTTCAGATCCTGGGACTTATGGAGTAACCAGGGCTCCCGACAGAAGTAGAGAGGATTTTGGACCTCCAATCCCCGAATTCACCAGCTAAGGCGGGGCCCCTGACGACAGCCCCTAGGTGAGGGGCGTGGAGACTTGTGGGAAACGGAGTCCTGAATTTGACGGACTACCCGGAGCGGAGCGCGGAGAACCGAGCCTTCGCAGCTCCTTCTGCGCATGTGCAGTTCTGCCTCATTGTTCGTCCGCTCCCTTGTCTCCAGCTTCGCGCGGCAGGTAACAGTGGAGGCTCCCGGTATACGCGTCGCTCCGTGACCGGGTCCTGCACGAAGGATGTGCTCTACAGGTGAGAACCTAGTTTTGGAGGGTTGCTTTGTCAGGTCTGCGGGTAGGACTGGATCCACACCTGGTGGAAGCTCAAACCTGCGCGATTCCCAAGCTGACTGAGACCCTCCAGCACTTACTCCCCAGTCCGCTCTGCATTTGCCCCTAGAGAAAGGGAAGTGACAGAGCAGCTTGGCTGCGGACCAGCAGGCTCCACGAAGGGGATAAGGACCTGGATTTCTTGGTCAGAATCAAGTTCCCCCAGAAAAGGCATCCAAATGTTAAAGGACTGTTTCCAGAAGCCCCTCGAGTTTGCATGTGCCCCAGGTAACCATTCATTAGCGAGTCAAATTCATTACACCCAGTGGAGAAGAGAATGAATTCTTGTAACAGTTACTACGCGCCTGCCGGCTAAGGGCAGGTGGTGGGTCTGTGGCGTAGCAGGCTGACTTCAGAGTCCTAGTGTGAACTAAGACAGAAGGGCTCCAGTTCCAGCCCAGCCACTGAGTCTCCGTGGGCAAAGTGATGAGCCTCAAGACTCAGTTTCTCTGTCGGCAAAATGACATTATTCCTAAACCCTGTCTCAAGGTGGACCTGAGGACTGAATCAGGCAGCACCCGTGAATCACTCAGCACAGGTGCTGACGTTCACTGAGCCCCTGGGAAATGCCGATTGCCTTTCTCACTGTTCTTTTTATTAAGTATATTATTTGTTCTTAAGGACACCCTGTAAAATCCATATTTATTATCCCATTTTAACCGAGCAGTAAGCCATGGCTCCAGAGGTGAAGTCACCTGGCCAGGAGTTGAAGGAGCTGGGCTGCACACCTTGGCTAGCTTTATTTCCCAGTCCTGTGCAGGGTTTGGCCCAGGACCACATCCTTCACGGCACTCAGCAGAATGGCCCATCCCTAGGAGCCACGAGAAAGAACCTGGAGTCTACGCAGACTGAGTCTGCTCGAGAGGCTCTTGGAGATTGCTTGGTATCTGTTCAGATCCCTCGTGTTACTGCATAACTGAGGCTTCTAGATTCTTCCTTCGTTGTCTCTCTGCCCTGTGCCCTCAGCAGTGTACAGCCCCCTAAGTCACATTCTCTGGCAGGGGCTCTCAAGCATGCATCGGAATCACCTGGAGAGCTTGTTAAAAGCCGACAGCTGGCCAGGTCCCATCCTGGGGTCTCTCTGCTTCAGTAGGTCTGGGGAGGGCCCCAGAATCTGCATTTCTATCAAGTTCCCAGGTGATGCTGATGCTGCTGGTCTGGGGACCACACTGAGAGAACTGTCATAGAGGATGGTGAACTCCAAGACACAGTGGACCTGGGCGGAAGATTCCAGGTATTTGAATTTACTCCCTCCAGCCAGGTCCAAATTCTCCTGATCACACAGCTCTTATGAGGAAAGAAGGTGGGCACACCAAGAACAGGGCTCCCACCTGGGAGATCCCCACCCTCCCCAGATATGGCTGCCACAGCCACAGGGCAGGGTTCCCAGAAACAAACAGGTTCCGTGTTTGCTTGGTCAGAAGCAATTCCTGATCTTTCTGCCCTGAGTAATATCACCAAACCAGAGGCTGTCAGGAACCGCTGGTCAGGGAAGGTGAGGGCCAGCTGTCAAAAGGGACGAGTAAGCTGGACTGAGGATGGGGGGCAATAGGTGGACTTTGAGGGAAGAGGAAGTCCTGTGGATGGGATGATGAGGACGCAGCCCGGGAGGGAGGCCCCCGAGAAACTCTCTTCCGGGATTCTGCCCAGCTCCTAAACCACACTCATCACCACATCTGGAATGTGGAGTGATGGTACCCCGCTATTCCTGCCTTCAGAGGAGTGCAGGAAGGGTTTGCAGGGGTTGTAGAATCCTGCCTCATTTTCAAAGTGAGCAGCATTGGGCCTGAGGGAGTCATCAGCATATGGTTAGATACAAGGCTTCTGGAGCCAGACTGCCAGGGTTCAAAGCCTAGCTCTACCACATTACTTTAACTTTCCTCTCCTCAATTTCCTCTATAAAATAGGAGTAATAATACTGCCTACCTCTTGCGTTCTTTTAAGGAATAAGTGGGGTAATGTGTGTAAGGTACTTAGAGCGATGCTGTTACATAGTAAGCACCATACAACTGTTGTCAGTATCACTGATGTTATTAAACCTGGATTATTATCATTTTGGTTTACAGTATTTGTTAGTAGCAGAACCAGAAGGAGCGCCAAGGGCCCCCAACTCTGAATCCCAAGCCACTGTTTTGTCCATAATGACAAGTCAAAATAAGTTTCTTTGTAAAAAGTCCTTTGGAGATGCTACAACCAAAGGAGAACAAATCCCTTTCCTAACACATAGATTTCCTCACAGCGTACTCATTCCTGTTCCTATGAATTCCTTAACCTCCAGGAGTTAAAAATATAAGTAGCAAAGTAAGTGAATCAATTCCTGAGGTTTTTGCTGTTGTATCATCTTTTCCATTTTTTACTGGGAATATTCAAAACATACTAAAGTATCGAAAACAAGGCAGTGACTCCCATATACCTCTCACGACTCCAGCAGGTTCCAATACATGGACCGTTGCATTTCATCTGGATTCCCCTCTGCCTCCATGCGCGCACTTCTACCCTCACACGCTTCCCCCATTCCACCTTCCTCTACTGGGTTATTTTAAAGTGAATCCCAGACATCAAAAATTCAGAATGTAACACGTTTAATAATGGAGCAAAGGTGTGGCATGTTGCCCTTGCTATGCTATGATTAGTTTCTCCAAGTCTTTCTTAGTTGAACTTGGCCTTGTTTTATTGATGTATTTGTCTGCTCTTCATTGTAAGAAGCCAACAAGGAAAACATATTTACTCTCCCCAGTGGAAAGCCTGCTTCTCTTAGCTCCGTGTGCTGAGCCCTGGGTGAGAGGGTTGGAGACATGTCCCCCTGTGTGGCTGTGTGACAATGCCCCTGGGGCCTTCAGGGCAGACCTGGTTCTCACGATGTCTTCCCTCCGCGCCTCTCCCCAGCTCTGCCCTCACGGTTCCCTGAACGTTTCCGGGAGAGGAAGAAAATGAGCACATCCAAGGTGAGTCGTTTGCTTATTGCCAATTATTTTTCCAGTGGAGTCTAGGAGTTCTTTTGTGTTTTTAGTGACTACCCCCTCTTATCAATTGTTTTTCTTCATTTCTTTCATTTTCTGATTTTTTTTCCTGCATTATTTTAGTTTCTTCCTCTTCGAGTGGTTGCGAAGGGCTAAGTTTTCTTTTTCTTCTGTTATTGGTTACCTTTGGTGTGTTCAGCACAGATGTAAACATCTGTTTCTATCAACATCAGGAGTTGTTTTTACATTATCATCTAAATAAGGTACCCTGAGCCCTCATCTCGGGTTTCATGCACATCACCCAATGCCTTTTTTTTTCATTTTTTGATATTATTTCCATGACCATTTATCCCTCCTATACCCTCTTCCAACTCTACCTACCAACCTCCCCCTGACAATCAATTTTTTCATTTTTTTACATAATAAACATTATTTTGGGAATTTTTAGTTAACAATTGCATTGCACCTTCTAGCTACTTGGATAGTAATTATTTAAATTTCATTATCCATTTTCTGGTTATTTTTGCTGTCCCAAGCTTGAAGACAAAGTGGTAGTTATAATATTGCCTACAATTCAGGGCTGCTGCTTATGTTCTAGTCACTGTTAACTTCCTCACCTGGATTAGCTCATATAATTCTGACAGCGTTATGAAGGAGGCACTTTTCCAATGCCCTTTTCTTGAGGGCAGAAGTACCTTTTCAAGAGCTGGCAGCTGGAATAGTCCTAAGAACACATCGTTAGAAATTTGGCCAGTCGGAGACCTCGAGTCCACATCCACTGCAAGCTTTCCACCCATCGTTGGTGGTCACTTATCATCTGCTTATATTCCACCTTGGCCAAGAACTTGAAATGGGAGACCTCCTAGGTGTAGGGCTGCCAGATAAGACACACGGCACATATAGTAAATCTTGCATGGGACACGCTTATACTAAAAACCTATTTGTTGCTTATCTGTAGTTCAAATTTAACTGGGCGCCCTGTATGTTTATTTTTATTTATTTTCTTTCTTTATTGAATTTATTGGGATGATATTGGTTAATACAATTACACAGGTTTCCAGCGTACAATTCCATAGCACATCATCTGTATGTTGTGCTCTGCACCACTCCAAGTCAAGTCCCCTTCTGTCACCACGGACCCCCTTACCTTCCTTACCCCCCCACTCCCTGTCCCTCTAGTGATCACTGTGCTCTTGTCTGTGTCTGAGTGTTTTTTCTTAGTCCCTTCTCCATTTCCAGACAGCCTTCCAACCCCCCACCCCGCCGACAACCGTCAGTCTGTCTTCTGTATCCATGAATCCGCTTCTGTTTTGTTAGCTTGTTTTGTTCATTAGAGTCCACGTGTGAGTGAAATCGTATGGTACTCGTCTTTCCCCGACTGGCCCATGTCACTTAGCATAATACGAAACCTGGCAAGCTACGGTGGAAGGAGGGTTTCGGGTGCCCGGTGCTGACCGGAGCGCTGGCGGTCCTGGCTCACCAGAATGCCAGACCGCCCCTGCCAGCCAGGGCTGCCCGTCCCACCCCCTCCCGACGGCCTGCGGTTGAGCGGGGGAGGCCTGCTGCAGCATCGCCCTCCATCCCCACCGCAGCTCCTCTTCCAAAACCTCAGGTATTCCCAGGCTCAGTGCCCACAATGTGTAGCTTTGTCAAAAAATATAAAACTTTGCCTATATACGCTTTATGAGTAACTTTTTTAAAAAAGTTTCCTGTTGCCTTAGCCTCATGCGTTCTTCCCCTTCACAGCCCCTGAGTCTCCCCCTGGGCTCTCCCAGGAACCGGCTCTGCAGCCTCTCTCTGTCCGCCACGATTTCCGGAGTCACGCCTTCTTTCCCAGATTCTGCTGAGTTTTGATAGAGACCCCTGGGCATTTTCCAGAATGACTGTGTGGTTTTTGCCTTCCGAGTCTGGGTATCTAAATGTGCTTTTATTCTGCCCTTCCATAAATGATCAACTGCTTATAGGATTTGCGTTTGAAATCCTTTTCCTTCAGAGCAGGATGAGAAAAGATCATCTCTGTGGTCTCTTGGTATTTGGAGAGACTGGGGAGGCGTCGTGTGGCAGCTTGGTTCTCACTTATTTTGTAGGTGACCTGTTTTCTTTTTCCTTTTTTGCAAGTTTTTCTTTATCCTCGAGTTTCAGATATTTCACCAGGCAGTGTCTGGTTATTTGTGCCTTTCTTTCAAGCTGCTCGGTAATTGAATGGGTCCCCATTAGGGTGAAGACTCGTGTACCCGGGAGTGTTTGCAGTGTTTCTGTGATTGTTTTCCTTCCCTGCCGCCTTTGTTCTTGTCGCCCAGAGACCCCGTCAGACTTCAGTGCCTCGCCCGCTCAGCCGTCTGCGTGTTTTCACATTTCTTTCATGTTTTGCATTTGTTTTTCTGCGGTTTTCTTCTATGTGTTGAGAGATTGGCTCATTTTGGTCACCTTTATAATTTGGTTTTCAAGTCTTCTCTGGAGAATTTTGTTTTTCCGTTTTCATAAATCCACAACAAAATATTCAGTGTCTGTGGACTCTTTTTCATGGCCAACATTTCTCGTTTGATGGCAGTAAGACTCATCAATTGGGGACACCAGTTTGCCTTCTTAAAAGTTATGCTCTTCAGTATCAGAATTCAGCTTGTTTGCAAGTTTTTGGTCTATGTGTTTTCATCTTCATCTTTTAGGCTGTTGCTTGTTATTGACATTAAATTTATTTAACAGTCTGCAAGTCTGTCCTGGAGGCTTATTTTTCAGATTGTTGTTTTTCCTTCTATAGCTAAGCCTTTTTTTTCTCTGTGAACAGAAAGGTAAAAACCTCATTATATCAATTCAGAGAGCTGATGTGTGTTACTTGGCAACGCAGAGGACTGTGTCCTTGGCAAGCTTTTTCCCTGAACAAAAGGACTGACTTGGGATCTTCTGTGTGAATTGCTGGGACGTGTGCACAGGCAGGCTTCTCTTTAGGCCGTGCAGAGGGGATCAAAGCTCAAGGGGCCCCCCTTCCCCTGCCTTAAAAGAAAAGCTGGGACCATATCAGGGTACTGAGCAAAGAACTCTGCTTATCTCTTGGGTCGCAAAGCTCATGCAGACCCCTTGGAGGCTGCGCCCTGCTTTTTATAGAGACCCGGCCTCCTGAGTGTTAACCCCCCACTAACCCTGCGGGGGTAAGGAACCGGCTGAGGAGGCAGCAGTCCTTCCCTCCTGCTCCCTGTTCTGAGGCCTGCGCTCACGTTGGCTCCCCGTCGCAGCTGCTCCCGAGCAGCTGGGAGGTCTCGCCAGGCTCTGAACAGAACCTGAGACTTTGCCGCGCTGTTTGTGTTAAGGGGCAAGCACAGTGCTCCCATTCTCTCCCGCCGCCTCTTGCCTCTCCATCTCAGAAACTCGTCAACATCTCTCACTTGCTGACATCCTCTTCCCCAGCCCTCCTCTGTTCTGATAAACACCGTAGTGATTATGTTTCTCCCTGCTGTCGTTTTGGAGGCAGAGGAGATAAATGTGTGTATGTACCTAGCTCATTGCATCGAGTGAGGAGTGTCACTTATTCTTGGAATTGTCACCACCAGTGGCTTCTGAGACACTCTTCTCTTATTTGGCAGCTGCTTATTGAGCTCCACTGGAGATCAGAGCTCTTCTAGATGCTGCAGATGCAACTGCTAACGCCTGCTTCGCGTTCCTTCTTAGTCACCAGGGCCCCCTGTCCTTGCGCTGCTGTCCCCCTAGACTCTGTGTCCTTGGTCGCCATGTTCTTTGTGAGCAAGTTCCCTAGGTGGGTGGCCTCGGCTACCACTGAGCCACTCCTGATTCCTGAAAATGTGCCCTAATCCTGCCCCTGTCTCCTGAGCTCCGGCTGAAACCTCGATGTTTCCGCCTGTGTGTGTCACAGGTGCCTGCAGTGTAACATGTCCAAGATTTCTCTCTCTCCCCTGCCCAGTCTGTTCTGCTCCTGTTTTGTCTATCTCAGGTCACAGCATTCTCACTGGCCCAGCTGCTCTTGCAGTTGCTGGGGCTGATGCTCCTCGTTCCGTCAGTCCATAACCAGTCACTGGTTAATTCCATTTAGAATCAGCTCCCACCTCTAAGTCCTTTGGCTACAGCATTAAAATAGGCGGTCGGTCACCTCTTACAATAGCCTGTTCCCTTCCTCTCTGACGTCCCTTGAAAATGGACTCTTTTTTTTTTTAAAGATTTTAGTTATTTATTTATTTACTTTTAGACAGAAGGGAAGGGAGGGAGAAAGAGAGGGAGAGAAACAGCAATGTATGGTTGCCTCTCACATGGTGCTCACTGGGGACCTGGCCCACAACCCAGGCATGTGCCCTGACTGGGAATCGAACCAGGACCCCCATGCTCAATCCACTGAGCTACAACAGCCAGGGTGAAAATAGGCTTTCTTACTTCAACACTATCAGTGTTTTGGGCCAGAAAATTCTTTGTTGGAGAGGCTGTCCTCTGCATTGTAGGAGTTTAGCAGCATCTCTGGGCCCTCCCCACAGGTGTGACCACCAAAAATGTCTCCCACATTTGCCAAATCCACCCATGGATGGCAAAATTATGTCTGATTGAGAGCTACTGCTTAAAACACCCTCCATCCTACTTCTAGAGCATCACTTTCACATGGTAATCTTGATTATGCCACTTATTGATATGTCCCCTTTGTCCTGAGAGGTAGTCTCCAAAGTAGGAATGTCTGTCCAGAGAACCACACAATCAAGTCACGTGCGGCATGTAAATAAAGTATTAGAATGCCCTTCTATGTTTCTTTTGTATTAGGAAAGTTAGGCTTTGCTTTCGGTGCATGGCTTGGAGAGTCATATACAGACAGTATAATTCGTAAGAAATACCTAGAAGCTCTTACTGTTGAATAGCTGGAGGGCGCCGGGCTATAGGAGAAAGTCCTGAATTCCCTGTTTGCGCACTGGATACCTCCCCCTGCTCTATCTCATCAAGCCCCCAGCCTCATTCTCTCACACTGCACTCCCTGCAATTCCCTTAATTCAATGTGCATTGTAGGGTGTCTGTGTCTTGGCTTATATTGTCGCCCCTTGTTCACACAAAACTTGCTGTTGCTGTGCCATCAAATCTCTATTTCCTCAATGAAGCATAACCTGAAAAAACAAAGAGATTTAACCCTCCTTCCCCTTTGGGAACTCACTCTGCTCTGTCCACACATTTTTTTCATGGCTCCCGTAACTCACTATTGCATGTGTACGTTTATGTGGAAAGTCTTCTCATCGGTCTACAGACACCTTAAGAACAGGACCAGTGTCTTTTTTAAAAAAGATTTTATTTAGTTATTTACTTTCAGAGAGAGGAGAAGGGAGGGAGAGAAGCATCGATGTGTGAGAGAAACATCAATTGATTCCTTCTCACCCATGCCCCCCCAACTGGGGATCTGGCTCGCAACCCTGGCATGTGCCCTGTCAGGGAATCGAACCGGTAACCTTTCAGTATGCAGGCCAGCGCTCAATCGACTGAGCCACACCAGCCAGGGCAGGCCCTCTTATTTGCTTTACCATCCTTCAAAACTAGAACAGTTCTCAACAGGTAGAGGAGCTCAAATTGTTTTATGAATCAATAAGGAAATACAGAAGCTGAGTATTTCTGTTGTGATTTCTGTTTCTCCCCCAAAGTATAACGTGAAGGAAGTCCACAGACCTCCTTTGTAACATTTCCTGGTAAACTCTTCACAGCGAACACAGTAGGATTAGTGCCTGTATCTATTTCTCATGCCATCTCATCTGGAGCACTGAGCGCAGTTGGGCTATTACAGGGATCGGTGTTGTTCGAGGATGTATTTGTGAACTTCACCCAGGAGGAGTGGCGGCTGCTGGACTCGGCTCAGAGGCACCTGTACAGGGATGTGATGCTGGAGAACTACAGGCACCTGGTGTCCCTGGGTAAGCACAGTCCCCAGGCCACTCCCAACAGCATGCATTTCCCGTCGTAGGAACCAAATCATTGTCGAGGGTTGTGAGTTTTAGGCTTGAAGTTTTTGGATCCAAAGATCCTTTTTAGGGAGCTTGCACAGATTGCCTTCTCACCTCCCTAGTGCAAGAGTCTTCTCTGATGGGGGCGCTGTCACTGTCAGCTTCTGCAGCTTCTCCCTTCTGGCTCTTTAAAGGGCTCGAACCCTAAGCAACTTTGCCAAGTCTCATGTCATTTCCCATAACAGGGCACTCTGTTACCAAACCTGAGCTGATATCCAAGTTGGAGCGAGGAGAAGAACCATGGATGTTACAGAGAAAAGTCCCAAGTCAGAGCCACCCAGGTGAGTTCACGAGGTCAGATGCAGGTGACTGGCAGAAACTGGGTCCCAGGGGCCCCATTTGGGGGCTGGGCTCCTGGAAATGTGTTTCAGAAATCTCTCGGAGGCTCTGGCCTCTTAGATGTGATGAACACAAATGATCACCATACCTTAGCTATTAAACCTCCTGCTATCACCTTCGTATATAATTTTTAATTTTCTGTTTGACCTTTATAGAGATTTGCTTGGTTTTTGTAGAACCCATTTGCTGCCTTCCTCAACCTAAACCTTTATTTCTTTGTTTTCCTCTCTGCTCAGTAACGGCCATTGTTCACCGTCCCTCCGGTGCTGAGCACTGAGATAGGCACTGAAGGATATATTCTTTTACTCAACGAACATTTATTTATTAAGTGCCTGCTGTGTACCAGTCATATCCTAACACAAGGGATACAAAAGCCAAGCCTCTGCTCCTATCAATGGATCCAGTTAGCAGAGAAATGCGTAATAGGTGTGGTGGTAATCGGCACTCTGAAAAGTTAAAGGTAGATGAAGGGGACAGAGAGTGATAGGCTGTGATATTTTAGAAGGGAAGTCAGGGAAGGCCTCTTTGAGGAGGCGAACATTTGAACAGCAACAAGAAGAAAGTGGAATGGAGTTTTGAATAAAGCGATGGAGATTTCCAAGGGAACAGCAGGTGCCAAGTCTCTGAGATGGGAGTGGGCTTGGTGCAGTCATGGAACAGCAAGGAAGTCAGTGGGAACAAAGAGGGTTTACTGAGGAAAACGTAGCAAGTGATGGCAGAGAGTTTGCTGGAGAAGAACTTTACGGGCCCAGTAAAGACCAAATTCTACTCTGAGTGAAGTAGTAAGTGAAAGGAGAGGTCAAGAACTGTACCCTTAAACACTGCATTTGAAGGTCAGAAAGACACAGGATTCTGGCGAGAGAGACTGAGAAGGAGCACCCCGCATGGAGGGAGAGAGCCAGGAGACCGTGGGGTCCCAGGAACCGCGTGAGCAAAGTGTTCTTAGAAGGAAGGAGTGAATTCCCATACGGCCATGCGAGTGTGAAGTCGGCACTATCCCTTCTTTCCCTGAAAAGTATCCAAAGGGCACAGGAAAAAAAATATTTTTTAAAGTGAACTCCATTATTTACTGTAGGTTGGAGGCAGCTGAAATCCCAAACATAATGCAAAAGGATGGTGGAAAAACTGCCCAGAGCCATGGAAATCAGGCTTGATCATCAAAGTAGAAGTGCTTAGGAAAGAGTGTTAGAACGTATTGTATAGACAGCACTTAGGTGCGGTATTTACCACAAATGGGACTTAAAACAATGGGAAAGTAGCATCGCCCTGGAGGAAGTGTAGGTCCGAGGTGGAGCTGAGGGCGGAATGTGCACTAACTCAGTGGAGACCCTGAGAGTGTTTGCGGTTGGAAATGGACGGCATAGGGAATGAAGCGTTTCTCAGAAGCTGACAATCTTGTAGACTTTGGGGATGATCATTTGAACTCGTATTGTGAATTTAGGCGGATGACCCTAGTATGAACGTTCAACGTCAAGTTTTCCGTGCTAGCGCACTGATTCTATTTATCTGCCACAGAAATGTCGTAAGTTTTTAAGCATGCAATTGCTATTATGGCATAAAATGAGAATAGCAGAGGATAACAATAATCGCCTACGGCCCAAAATTTCAAAGATGAAAATCGGTGGAGGTCCTGGGATCAAGATGAATAGCCAGGCACTTGAGGTCCCACAGATCAGAGAGGAAGAAAACATGATATAAAAGTGGAATGAAGAATTGGTCTTGTGACAAGACCCCGTCTGTGGGTAAAGTAAGTCAGCGGACTGAAAGTAGGAGAGTAGGGTTTTCAGTCGGGACAGATCACTACTGATGGACAGATCAAATGGTAGCACCAACAGTCAGGACACAGGTGAACTGGGCTCTGTTGCAAGCCTGGCTTGTCCTCTCATATATCTTAGTATTCTCTGTGGACATTGTTTTTTCCCTACCCCAGCTCTATGGCGAGATGGAGCCAGACCTATAGGACTGACCGTTAGAACAGAGGAAATTAATGATTTCATAAATGTACTTGTGAGTGGGTGTGCAGAATGGAAAAGAGGAGGAAGCGTTTGGAAGCATATAGATGACAGTAAGGGCCCTACTCCAGTGACTGGAGTACAAGGCAGAGGAGGAAAAGGTTCAAGTCTACCCCACACTTAATCTTTGCTCTGATACTTCCCTTGGTCACCCTTCAGTCTTCCTTGTCCCCCTACTCAGTGTCCCTTACCTTCACCCCATGCTTCGACTGCCCTCTGTCCTTGGATCAGCTGTTCTCCTGCCCCCCTGTCTTCCTAGTTCATCATTTCTTGTGCTTTATTTCCAACTCTCTACCTATTTTGAGGTCATATTTGTAACAAGCCAAAGTTAGTTGTACCAATTTTCAGCTGCCTCTCTATTTTTCTACTCTAGTATGTGTTTTTGTCTTTATTTTCATGTTACCAAACCAAAACAGTAGAATAAATATTGCTTCAGAGTTTTTTCATCCCAGGAGACTGTGTCTCAAACCTGAGAATGAGCCGAACATGGAGCACTTGTGTACAGCCCAGTCCTTAAGAAATGTGTTACGATTTATAATATATGTTCATTTTTAATATTTCTAGAGGTCCAGAAAGTCAGTAACGTGAAAGAGAGAAGCCAAAAAACTGAAGATAAATATTCAAGGCAAGCCGCATTCAGCCACAACAAAGCACTGACTAAGGAAAGAAGTAAAACCTTAGGAATGGCCACAAACCCAATGCCTTCAAGAAAAAAGTCCCACAAGTGTGACTCTTCTGGCACAAGCTTGAAAAGTGTTTCAGAATTAATTATCAGTAATAGAACCCATGTAATAAAAAAGACCGATGACTTCAAGGGATGTGGATTCCCTGCTACTGTGCATGAGAAAGGTCATGTGGCAAACAAGCCCTGTGGAGGTGACCGGAAGAAGAAATTCTGCAGTCAGAATAATGCCTTTGTTCAGAATCAGAAGAATTTGGCTTTGGAGCAACTCCTTCAATACAATAATTGTGGGAAAGCCTTTCACAAAAAAACAGCCTTTGTTACATCCAAAAGAACTCACATGGGAGAGACACCTTCTGAAGGTAATAAATACAGAACAGCCTCCAAGCAAAAGTTCCAGTTCAATGCTTGTCTTAGAACCCTGAGGGAACAGAAGCCATGTGAAGCCAGTAAAAATGGGGGATCCTCATGCCTGAAGTCAAAACATGCACCTCAGAGCACTCACAGAGGGGAGAAACACTCTGAGCGGGATGAATCGGGGAAGTCCTGCAGCAAGAAGTCAAATCTTACTCAGCATCAGAGAGTGCACACAGGAGGAAACCCCAATGACTCTCCTGAAAACGAGGGCGCCTTGCAGAAGTCAGGCCCCGCTCAGAACGAGAGAACTCGCACAGGAGAGAAAGTCTATGACTGTAATAAACGTGGGAAATGCTGCCGTGAAAAGTCACACCTTACCCACCATCAGGAAGGTCATGTGACAGAAGAACCCAGTGAGTGTCAGGGTAGTGACGAAACCATAGAGAAGCCACGCCCCACTCAGAATCAGAGAATTGACAAAGGAGAGAAAAGCTGTGAAGGTGAGAAGTGGGAGAAATCGTCCCACGAGACGTCAAAACTCCATCAGCATCAGAGAACACACTCCGGGAGGAGGACCGATGAGGGTAATGCAAGCGGGAGGGCCTTAAGTAGCAAGTCAGACCGCACGCAAGGTCAGAGCGTTCACAAAAGGAAGAAAACCTACAACTGCAGTCAATGCGCAAAAGGCTTCCGTAAGAAGACAGAACTCGCCCAGCATCAGAGCAGGCACACTGGGGAAAAACACTACGCGTGTGATGAATGTGGGAAGTCCTTCTTTGTGAAATCCAACCTCACGGAGCATCAGAGGACCCACACAGGAGAGAAACCATATGAATGTCACGAATGTGGAAAATCCTTCTGCCAGAAGTCAGCCCTCACGGTGCATCAGAGAACTCACACAGGAGAGAAACCGTATAAATGCAGTGAATGTGGGAAAACCTTCTGTGTGAAATCGAACCTGACTCAGCACCAAAGGACCCACACAGGAGAGAAACCCTACAAATGTAATGAATGCTCGAGATCTTTCTGTGTGAAGTCCAACCTCGTTGTCCATCAGAGAACTCACACAGGAGAGAAACCCTACAAATGTTCTGAATGTGGGAAAACTTTCTATGAAAAGTCAGCACTCACCAAACATGAGAGAATTCACACGGGGGAAAAACCCTATGAGTGTCCTGAATGTAGAAAGACCTTCAGCCAGAGGTCAGCCCTCACCAAACATCAAAGGAAAACACACAAGAAGAAAACTCCCATCAACACTCTCCACGGGCAGAAGCCAGCATCTACAAGTCAAACCTAACGAACATCAGCAAGTTTGCAGGGCAGACATGCTAAAATGTCAGCCCGTGTAGGGAGGGCTTCATCAGTAGGTTGGAGTTAACTGGAATCAGAGGATTAATATAGGAGGGAAAACCCGTGGATACATGGAATGCGTGAAAGCCTTCAACAAGCATATGTCATTTTAAGGAATATGAAATTGTTCTTGTAGAAATATTGTTTAATTAGAAGACGCATATCAGATGTAAGACCAAACTTATTACAGAGAAGGTCGCAGAAAATACTCAGTTTTTAATAGAATGTGAAATGTGGTGCTTTTGTAAAAGCATGGATCATTGACACAACAGCATGAATTACATGTGAAGACTTTTTGAGGTATATTGGGCTATCTGCGTATATATACATGAATGTGCCATATGATATGAGTTATATGTATGTTGGATTTTCATTTCGGGACCCATGCTGTCTCCGAATCTCAGCAATGCAGTATACAGGGTGGGTAAAAAGTGGGTTTACAGCTGTGAGTACGCGAAACACAGAGTTTATTCCTATACTGTTAGTTATTAATGACTGTACTGTTTTCCATACAAACAACTGTAAACCCACTTTTGCCCCCCGCCCTGTACACATTGTAGGGGAAAATCGGGCAGTCATACCATCTGCCGCCCAACTATCCCACCTCTAGATACACGTGTGAAACATAGTTCTCTGCCAGGCATCATCCTAAAAGGTGTTTGGAAATACAGGATCCAGCAGAAGTAAGGCCTGCTTGAGTGTGGGTGGTGGGGTAATAATATGGGCGCCATAATTTATCGTTTTAATTGGAACATTTCACCTAAAATGTCCTAGGGTGTGCTTGAGTGTGATATTGTTGTGTTACAGAATGACATGTTTATGATTTTGTCATAAAGGATTTTGTAAGAAACAGGGGCATTATTTGTGCCGGACCCTGTATTTGGATGGTTTGGTTGCCGCTGTGACTGAGCATTTGCTACAGGCATTTTGCCGGTGGGAAGGCCACAGATGCTCAGCGCCCCCCAGTGTCCAGTGAAAGGACAGAAAGAAGAGGTTCATCCAGAACGCCAGTAGCTCCATCACAGAAAAACACTGCTCTAGAGGAACTTGGACATCCGCAACCACACACGTCACAGACGTTTTCATTGCAACATGGCAATACTTTTTGTACTCATTTTGTAAAAAACAGAGCACCAAATGTCCACTAATGATAGAGTAGATAAATAAATGTTGGTGTGGTGAATCCGTGGGACTAATATACACCAATGAAAAGGAATTCATCTCAGTTAAACACAGCGATTGTTTTATCTGAGAACAATAGTGTTGAATAAAAATATAGATACCATGTCATTGCATTTCCATAAAGCTCAAAAGCAATGAAGTCAGCAGCACATTTGTTTGGGATACATATATGGGAAGTAAAACTACAAAGACAAACAAGTGGGTGAGTAACATGAAACCCAGGACAGCAGTTACACACGTCCGTGGAAGAAGAAGGAGCTTACGTCTGAGAACACGAGCTTCGTGTTTCCTAGACGGGCCGTGAGTATATCAGTGCTGCTTTCATTATTTTTCTTTATAGATCTGTCTATGCACACACATATAGTTCTGTTTGTAAAGTAATTTTCAAAAAACAAGCCTGAAATAATTGCATTAGCATATCCGCAAAAGTGAAGTTTTGGTGTAAGGATTATAGTTCATTTTTTTCTTTCATTTTTCTGTATTCAAACCTTCTAATGACTTCAGGCATCCGCACGACGAGTCATTTGGGCCTATCCTTCTTGATGTTCTTCATTCTGTTATTTTTCTTTGTTCCCTAGCAAAATTTTTCCTAAAGTTTTAAAAATCACAAGTTACCACAGATAATAATATGAACAAGTTGAATTCACACGTTAAAGGTAAAGGTAATTTAATAATTGGTTAAAAATCTAAATCCAACTATGGATTGCAAGAAAAGGTGTCAAAAACAAAGGGACAAAGAGAGTTTGAGAGTTAAAGGATGTGCAAAAATATGATGTTTTTTTAACATTCATCCACTAAGGGGAACACCTATGGGAAAGTCCCATGGTCACACCATTTAACCGAACTGTGCTCTAAACCAGGGTCTTCGGCCTCTTATCAAAAATGATCTTGTAGGGAATATCTGTTGCCATGACAGTACGTTCAGGCTACATTGCGTTTCTGTCTTTAACTGATGTTAAACATCCATCCCTGTGGTCAGAGAATCCACAGGAATCCCCGGGAAGGGCAGGGAAGGAAAGGGGCTTTCGGAGGAGCACCTGTTTGATTGATGACTCTCCCTTGGCCGTCGGGTCTAGTAAGGCCCTTTTTAATGTGCCTTGTTTTGACTTTATGGGGAATGACGTGCTGAGCACTGAGAAGGGGGTGATTAGACTTCTGATCTCATATTTTCAAGTCTTTAAGGAGGGAAATTTAGGTAATAGTACTGCATTAGTCCGTTTGGGCTGGTATCACAATACCGTCCATTTATAAACCACAAAAAGGTATTTCTCACAGTTCTGGAGGCTGGGAAGTCCAAGATCATGGTGCTGGCAGATTCAGTGTCTGCCAAGGACTTGCTTCCTGATGCACAGGTGGCCATTTTCTTGCTCATGGAGCAAGGGGTGCGGAGCTCTCGGGGACCCCTTTTTATAAGGGCACTAATCCTATTCATGAGGGCTCCACCCTCATGACTAATCACCTCCCAAAGGCCCCACCTCCTAATACTGTCACATTGAGGGTTAGAACGCCAACATGAGTTTTGGAGAAACATTCAGTCCATAACAACTCTGATGTTTTCCAGTATTATCTTTCTGAACTTTGTGTGCCCATGTCCAGGGTAATCTTTAGAGGCCAAAGGTGATGATCTGGAAAACAGAAGAGGAGAATAAAGAAAGCATGGTGTATGTCTTTAGATAAAAAAAGATTGACTTTCCTCACCTGGACCTAATAACAGCCCTTTGCCTGGACTGTGCCCTTGCAGACACCCCAAAGTAGGGCTTTTCTTGTGGATTCTGTCCTCTGCCGGTTCCCTCCACTCAGTGCACTTCTCTGGAAGTTGCCCTAAACCTTCTACTGTCACACTGTCCTGTCTCTTCAGAGGCTAAAACTGCCAATTTTGCCCACTGAACGGGAGGATCAGGAATTGCTTCCAGCCTAGCTCCCTGTCTGGGGCCCTCCTGCCTTTTCCCAAGGCACTGCAGTCTCATTTCAGTTTTGTTTCCATGTATGACCCCTTTTTGGATTTGTTTTTAAAGATTTTATTTCTTTATTTTTAGACAGAAGGGAAGGGAGGGAGAAAGAGGGAAAGAAACATCAATGTGTGGTTGCCTCTCATGTGGCCCCCACTGGGGACCTGGCCTGCAACCCAGGCATGTGCCCTGACTGGGAATCGAACCGGCAACCCTTTGGTTTGCAGCCCGCACTCAATCCACTGAGCTACACCAGCCAGAGCCCTTTTTGGGTTTTTGTTCCTGGGATGTCTTCTCACGCCTAAGAGCCGATGTAATCGTGTGAAGTCAGTGTCTGGGCCCAAAGCACAAATTCCCTTACACGGAACTTCTATCTTGGTAACCAACATCTGTCTCTGATGGCACCTCCTGGCCCCTGGCATCCCAAGCCTAGCTTCTGATGAGCTCCAACCAGGGCCACTGAACACAGGCTGGAGAGTCCGTGAGCCATGCCGATGCTGCAGGAATGCAGCCTGGCCTTATACTCCAGAGACACAAGAAAATCCCGGGACTAGAAGGCAGGAGTCCATTTTAATTCAATATTTACTTCCTGGGGTCATGAAGGGCATTTCATGAGGCCGAAAAGTCTGAAGAATTCAAAGCCGGTTAAAGTACACACATAGGTTTTGGATAGAGTGACACACTGGGAAAGCGTGAAATTTGAAGGGAACTGTTCTTGGATTTCTCCCCAGCACCGAAACCAGATATATTTTGATGTTGGAGGACTTAACTCACTTTTCTGAGCATCAATTTTCTTATTTTTTTATTTAGAAAAAGTGTTTTTTCTTAGTTTAAAAATAAGGATGGTGATACGAACTTTGCAGTAGACGTTAGGGCTCATTTGGACGTTTCATTGAAAGAACCCCACAAGTGCTGTCTGTAGGAGCCGTTGTTGCTCCTCCAGTCCTGGCCGCCGACGGGATTTTGTTGTGCAGCAAACAGGGAAGCGAGGGAGTCCACGCCAGACCACCATTCACCCTTTAAAGCAGGCCTGGGAGGCAAGTTCTCTCCCCGTGCCCATTTTAGAGATGAGGACAACAAGGCTTATAGATGTTTTTGCAAATGACTACAGTTAGAGGGAAAGCCAAGTAGCAGACCGTGGCATTGACCCAGGTCTCCCCGGCTCCCACTTTAGTTCTGCAGAGGTCCTTCTGAACCCGCTTTTCTTCCTGTTTGATTCACTCCTTTCTTTTGATTTATATTTTCCACTGTATTTTTTTCATTCTTTCATTTTTAACCTGCCTCTTTGATTTCATTTAAGCCGAGTTTCTTATACGCAATATATTGTGGGGTCATGTTTTTTAATACAGATCGTCCACCTCTGTCTTTTAACTGGTGTATTTAGACCACTTATATTTAATGTAATGATTGCCCTGTTAGATTTTAAGACTGCCATTTTATTTTTTCTTCATTTCTATTTGTTACCAGTTTTTAAATTTCTCTGTTTTCTTTATCCCATGTTCCTGTGGATTAGTTGAACATTTTTAGAATTCTATTTTCATTCACATACAGTATTTTTGAATATATCTCTTCATATAGCTTTTTAAGTGGAACTTATCACAGTTTGCTAATTTAAAATTCCCAAAAGGAAGTCTCCAGTCCCAGCTTTCACAGTAGAATTCTAACAAATGTTTAAAGAAGAAATAACAACAATTCTACACACTTTTCCTGAAAACAAAAACATTTCGCAATTCATTTTATAAAGCTAGTATTCACTGATAACAAAAACAAAGCTATTTTAAAATAAGTACAAAAAAATACAGACCAATATTCTTCGTGAATATAGACATACAAATTCTTAAAAAATATTAGCAAATAGAATTATTTATTCACTATGAGAAAAGACATACGAATATATAAAAAGAATTATATACCATGGTGTTTATTGCAAGGATGCAAGGCTGGAAGGATGGCTCAGTACTTGAAATCAATCAATATAATCTACCATGTTAATAAATTAAAGAAGAGATGATCTTTGGTTGCTATCACATGAGCATATCAACCAATGAAGAAAAAAAATTGAAGTATTTGAAATCCATGACAAAAAGTCTCAGAAAAATAGGAATAGAGGGGAACTCGATGAAGAACATCAAAAAGACCCCACAGCTAACAGTGAACGCCCCTCCCCTACGACCTGGGACAAGGCCGGGGCGCCTGCGGTCACCACTCCACTCCAACATAGCACTGGGGGGTCCAACCACACGGTAGGGTAAGGAACTGAGATGAAACCCACACGTCAGAAAAGAAAGAATGGCCCAGCTGGTGTAGCTCAGTGGATTGAGCGCGGGCTGGGAACCAAAAGGTCCCGGTTCGATTCCCAGTTGGGGCACATGCCTGGGTTGCAGGCCAGGTCCCCAGTGAGGGCCATGTGAGAGGCAACCATACATTGCTGTTTCTCTACCTCTCTTTCTCCCTCCCTTCTCCTCTCTCTAAAAAAAACAAAACAAAAATTTAAGAAAAAGAAAAGAAAGAATGAAACTGTCCTGTGTGCAGATGACGTGATGAGTAGGAAAAGCCCTAAAGAATCTACAAAAATACCACCAAAACCCAGAAAAATGCAGAACTAACAAGTGAATTCAACAAGGTCATAGGAGACAAAGTAAACATTCAAAATTCAATTGCATTTCTATATGCCAGCAATGAACAAATGGGTGCTGAAATTTAAACTACAAGACCCTTTTTTAAGTTGCTAAAAAAATATATAGTTAGATGCAAATCTAACTATAGTACTTGCATGCTAAAAACTATAAAATGCTGGCTGAAGAAGATCTAAGGAAATGGATAAACATAACCTTGTTCATGGATTGGAAAATTATGTAAGGATGCCAATCCTCCCTTTATTGATATATAGATTTAATGCAATTCCTATCAAACTGCTGCGGGAATTTTTTTGTAAATATAGCCAAAGTTATTCTTAAGTTTATATGGAAGGATTAAAAGTAGAAGAGCTAAAACAATTTAGAAAATGAATAATAAAAT
>PVJI01016205.1:0-38989 GCA_004026765.1 Micronycteris hirsuta
ACTTCCTGTTGGAAAACGTGGAAGAAACCCTTTTTTCTAGCTTGTTGTCCTGGCAACCTAGACTGAACTCGTGGGGTCATTTTTGGACAACTTTCCTCCCGGTAGTGTTTCCTGCAGTAACGATCGCATTTCCCAGTTTGTCCAGGACAGTCCTGGGATGTGCCTGTCACTCCTAATTAGTAGTAATGCCCCGTTGTTGTCTTACTCACTGAATACTCAGGCCATACACTCAGTCTTCGGAACATCACACAATAGAACTTCAACAAATATATACTGAACAAGTGAAGTTTTAGAAGTTTGTTCATTGTTTTTAGCTCATCTAATTTCTAATGCTGTTGGTTTTCAGGAAACAAAAGGGAAAAATAGGTGAACTAGAAGTTAGATCCCATGCCTGTGTCTGCCACTTATTCATCTAACAGTTCTTGGGCACCTACTATGTGACAGGCACTGTGCTCAGCACAGGAAATCATGGGCTAGTCAGCCAGACAGACACCTGCACAGAAAGACTGTATGACAACGTGACCATGGCTGTGAGAGACAGACACAGAATACAGGTGGTGGCACAGAGGAGGGGCCAGATTCTGCCTGAAACAGTCAGAGGCTGGACAGAGGAGATGATATTTGAGAGAGTCTTTAAAAACGAACGAGAGTTCAGCTGGCAGGCAAGGCGAAGAAAAGGGAATTCCACACACCACGGAAGTAGGAGGGAGAACGGCAGTGGTGATCAGCCACTAACAGATCACGCACTGTCTGAGCTAGAAAACAATAAACATACACAGTGCTGAACTATACACTGTGCACTGTGTTAAGGTCTCCAGAACAATTCACTTAATGCTCAGCGCATGAGGTGAGAGCCATTGTCGGCCCCATTTTTAAGAGGAAGCAGCTCAGGCTCAGAGATTCTCAGCGAGTTGTGGCAGCAGAGTGGGGACGCCCACCCAGGCAGCCAGGGTCCGGATCCACTGCCTTCATGGAGACCTCAGAGGTCACCTACTGGGGACACCCAGTAAATACGAGGGAAGAAACGGGGCCTTGAGCAGAAATATGAGGTCAGGGCCAAGGTCTCAGACCGCCTTCCTCTATCTCACACGGTGCCATCTGCTCTGGCTCCTGATGATCTTCCTCGCACACCATGGATGTGGCTCCAAGCAACAGGTGTTTGATTCAGAGATCACTGCCCCCCTCGGGTGCCCTGCCATGCCTCCAACCTGACTCCTCGTCTGTCTGTGGAGCACACTGTATCACATAATGATCTGCGGCCGTGGTGAACTGGGAAAACCCTAGAAGATACTTGCATTCTTGTCCTAGCCCTGCTTTTGCCAACTATGTGACATTAGGCAAGTTTCTTCTCAAGTTCCAAACCAATGGAATGAAGAGCAACCCGAGAGTCAATATAAATGAATGGCTAAGCCTGGGTTCAGGGGTCAGACCTGGAGTTAGACCTGAGAGCCACTCTTATGTGACCTTAGGCAAGTTAAACTCCCTGAGCTTCAATCTGCTCATCTGTAAAACAGGCATGGTCATAGTAACTCCCTATTTATTATAGAGTGTGACAGTGATTAAACTCTACAGTGCCTATAGAATGTATGAGGTCAGAGTGTTCTTTAAATGTTAGCTCTTATTATTGTCAGCATTAACAGGGTCACTGCATTATACATTACCTGTGCTTGGGATATTTTTATGGAAATTTCTATTTGTTTCATGTAAATTTAACACATATAAAAATACATGCTACATCTATGTAAGTTATAAAGCAAACAAAATAAGCCCCTGTGGCCCCACCACCCAACGTAAGGAGTCAGACATCACCAGCAGTGCCACCGCCTGTACCCCGAGGGCTTCCCTAGCCAACCCCTTGTGCTCCCCCATTTCCTGTAGCAGCTCATCTTGAGTTTTGGATTGATCAGCCCTCTCCTGTGTGAATACTTTGATCACATAGGTGCCTATCCATAGACATATTTCCTACTTGTGTTTGATTTTAACCTTGTTAAAAGTGACATGCTACACAAATATTTTCTGTAAGCTAAAACTGACTCCACTTGGTTTATGAAAGTTACTCTGGTCACAGCAACAGCTGAAATTCCTTTACACTGCTGTATAATATTCCACGGTGGAGCATCCATCTTTCCATTTACTCTATTGATGCATCTTTGGTTTGTTTCCAGTTTGGTACTCTTATGTACACCATAGCTATAAAAATCCTTGGGCATGTTTCTTGGCCCACATGGGTAAGTTTCCTGTAGGGTGTACCTTAAAGTTGGAATAACCACGTGAAATCTCAACATTATACGTTAATGCCAAAATGTGTCCTCAAAAGGGGGTGCCCATTCCCACTCCCCGCTTTGTTCCAATAGATGTATAGAAATGTGCCAGTGTAAAGGGCTTAAAATGAAATTTCACTGCAGTTTCTGGTTTACATTTATCAATGACCATTTTTTCATATATAAATAGATCTTTTATATTGACCTCTCTCTGAAACGCCTCTATGTCTTTGAACTTTTTGTTACTAAACTGTTGTTTTTGTAGTGCTCTGTAGGTTTTTACATATTCTAGATATCTCATTTATGAAGATATCTTCTCATTTTGTGACTTGCCACTTTGCTTCTTGGTGACTTTTGATAAACAAGGGTCATTTTTTCCTTTTAATCATTTTTTTAATTTTCAGTACAGTTCACATACAATATTAGTTTTAGGTGTACATCCCAATGATTAGACATTACATAACCTAGTAAGTGATCATCCCAATAACTCTCATACCCATCTGATACCATTCATAATTAGACTGACTCTATTCCGTATGCTGTACTTTACATCCCCGTGACTATTCTCTAACTACCAATTTGTACTTCTTAATCCCTTCACCTTTTTCGCCCATTCTCCCAACCAACAAAGGTCATTTTTAACAGTCCAATTGATCACTATTTTCCATGTCTTATGTTCACATTTTTCTTTGAAAACTTCCATGTCCCCAAGTCATAAAACCATTGCCCAGTATTTTCTTCCAAAATTGTTAGAATTTTGCCTTTCACAAATAAGTCTTTAGATAACCAAGAATTCACTTCTGCGTAAGGAGTAAGGTAGAGACCCAATTTCATCTCTTTCTGTATGGACATTTTCCTAGAACCACTTATTTAATAATCTATACTTTGCCTAGTGATCTGTAAGGCCATTTTTATCATGTAGCATCTCCATATGCCCAGGGTCCGCTCCTGGGTCTTCTATTCGGCACCACTGTTCTGTTCATTGCTGCATCTATGACGACAGCCTTATTTAAAAGAAAAAGTCTTGTCAACTGGAAGTTCCCCGTCTCACGCTTCCTCTTCAGGAGTACATTGTCCTTGCTTATCAGTAAATCATTACAATCAACTTGACCAGTTCCCCTAGAACGCTGCTGGGCACTTGTATCTGTCCATAACATCAATTTGGGAAAGGTCAGCATCTTTACGTTATCGACGCTTCCAATAAACACGGCAGGGCGTCCAACGTATTTAGTCTTTTAATGTATTTCAAGAGAGTCTTAGAAAGTCCTCCAGAGACCACACATCTGGAAACTCCTTTCACTTTCTGATGTTTTTGTATATGGTATCTTTTTAAAATGACGTTTTCTTTGCTGTTCTTTGCCACTGACTCTCGTATGCTGACCGTGTTTCCAGCAATGCTTAATTATTCATCTATAGATTTTGTTCCCTCCAGAATCGCAGCACTGCTAACTTTGCTTCTTCCTTTCCAATCTTAATACTTTTCTTTCCCTTTCCATAACGGTGCTTGCTGGAGCCTCAGCAAAGTAGGCTGGTAACCACATAACAAGGCGCCATGCTTATTCCTGAGTTAAATGCTCTCTTCTTCTTTCATAACCGTTGGAGGCACACCGTGGACACCTACTGTTTCCAAACCACAATGTCAAGATTAATGCCCATCAGCAGGGAACCTCCCTTTTTTTCAGTATCTCTCACTTACTACTCTAGTTTCTGCTCCTAGTTGAAAACTCATCACTTGGAGAGGTCCCTTTCCTCCTTCAAGCTCAATGTTATGGACTAAACTGTCTCCTCAAAATTTACATGTTGGCCTCGGCTGGTGTGGCTCAGTGGGTTGAGCGCTGGTTCAATTCCCAGTCAGGGTATGTGCCTGGGTTACAGGTCAGGCCCCCAGGTGCGGACGTACAAGGGGCAACCGATCGATGTATTGCCTGTGCATAGATGTTTCTTTCTCCCTCCCTTCCCTTCTCTCTAAAAAATGAAATATTTTTTAAAAATTCATATGCTAAAGTCCTCTTCTCTGCCTGCATGCACAAAGAGGTCATGTGAGCACACAGCCAAACGGCAGTCAGCTACAAGCTGGGAAACAAGCCTCACGGCAGAAACTATGCTGGCACCTAATCTTGGACTTGAACCTGCAGAACGGTGAGAAAAAGTGTCTGTCATTTAAGCCAGCCAGTCTGTGGTTTTTATTGTGGCAGCCTGAGCTAAAACAGCAACGATGCAATAAAAAGGGCGTGGTGCTTGGAATCCAGTTACTTTGCACCGGGACGCCTCTTCACGCTGAGTGGCGTGGTCAGCCTTCTACCACGGGAAGCCTAGGGCAATGCTTCCGTCTTTAACCCGAGTGCTCCTTCATTTAACAGGGGACTGTTAATGAAGGGTCCTCATTGGGAACTACAAGCAAAACTAAACTATTTACTTGATTAAAAAATGTGTTTAAATTCACTCTTTTTAAGGCTATTGCTAAGCTTTTGTGTACACTTTATATCCCAGTCCCCTCCCAACCTTAAAAGGAGACATAGGTTAAAAACCGAAAGGACTGTGGGAGCAGAGGTGAGATTATGCTTTTACTTGCAGTAGAAGGTCATCTAAGAGAAAGCATAAGAATAAAGAGTTCATCACATATATGAAAATAAAGGTTAAAGTGTGTAAATTCGTAAGGATTGGGTTTAACGACAAAGCACAACAAAAAAGTGGCTGAAACAAGGGAGAGGTTTATTTGTGTCTCCCAGGGAAGTCCAGAGGTAGACTGCCCAGCCTGGCATGGTGGCTCCATGGTCGTCAGAGACCCCGGCTGTGTGCCTTCCATCCTGAAGATCATCTCAGGGTCCCAGGTGGCTACTGGAGATCCAATCATCGCGTCCACGTTTCAGACAAAAGCCAGATGAGGGTCTGGAGAAGCAAAAAGCATGAGCCTCCCGACAGAGTTAGCTCATTTAAGGAACTTCCCTGAAAGTTTCACCAAGTGACTTCAGCTTGTACCCCCTCAGCAACCCTTAACTGCAGAGGAGAGTAACAATGCAGTGTTTCAGCTGTGCACCGTCACCCCCAATAACGTATGGACTCTGTAAAAGCAGAAGAGATCATGGATATCGGGTAGCACATTAATCATGTTTCTTGTTTTCTGTATTTCATGATGCACTGACATCTTGGGGCCTCGCAGACTGTGGGAGGAACTGTCCTCCCCCAGGTTTAGCTAATTCCTAGAAATCGTAAACGACTTGCCCGTGAGCACGCCTGTGCTACGGAAACCAACCGATCCTGAGTCCACACTCCCATCAGGCTTCTGCAGGACAGGACAATGCTGCTCTGTACAAATCACCCCAGGGCCAGGCACCCAACAACTAGGGGCCACCGCACAGCCCAGAGCCCACTGAAAATTGTGCAAACTGGCCAGGCCTATACTTGCTCAGCTTGCCTATCCCGTCTCATCCATTTCTACCCCATGAAAAACCGTAATAAAAGCTCTCACCCATACTTCCCCCCCACTCCTGCCTCCTGACCCACCCATGTGGTCCTGCAAGGGGTGGTGCGGTCCCTCCTCTCGGGAACAATTAGTAAGAAACTTCTCTCTCAAAGGCAGCTGCCTCCTTGTCTGTCACCTCACCACACCCGATTAAAACAAACCCCGGGTATGGGGTAAAATAAGCCAGCAACTGCAAAGTCTTCCCCATTATAGTTTTCCACAACACAAAGCTGGAATGTAGGCAACATTTGAAAGTTATTTCACAAAATCTGTTTACAATGTGCTTGGCAGAAGAAAAACAAAAGGTCGCTCATCTCAACCTCTCTGCTGAGCTCCAGACTCACCAATCACCACCCTGCCAAACAGATTAGCCTTATCTACACTCAAAATAAACCCATTACCTTCCCTCTTCTCAAATCTGCTCCCACATCCGCAGTCCTTAGTTTCAGCAACAAAGTGTCACCACCCACACAAGTGTCCACGCCAGGAGCTTCAGAATTCCCTTAAAACTGCCTTTTCTCTTACCACCACTACAAGATTCTGGGTAGTGGGTACGTGTTCTTACTATCCCTAACCCTAACCAGGAGCCCAACACACACCGGGCACACAACGAACGCATCAGTGTGACGCCTCTCCCCCACCTCTCATGCCCACTCTACTTACCTTCCTAGGCCTGCTCGGCAGCTTCCTAACTGCCTCCAGGCTTTTCCCTTCCGGGCCTCGCCTGTCTGCATTGCTCTTTCTGAAGCCCACTTCTGCTGGGCTGTCTTCCCCTAAAACCTTCTGGAGCTCCCCACTGCCGAGGTCCTCTGCAAGCTTCCCAGGCCCTTTCTGACCTCACCCCGCCCACTTTTCACGGCTTTATCTCCCACTGCTTTGACATATTTAAGTTGCTGGACCATTGTTCATGCTGTTTCTTCTGCTATAAACTAACCTAACTCGGTGGGCACACTTAGCTGCACAGGCTCCTGTTTATCATCCCCGCCCAACGCTCATCTTCCTAGATTAGAGGTCATCTTCCTGTCATTCAAATGACAGGTGCGGCAGAAAACCTGAAAAATGTCAACATGTACTACTTTCCGGACAAAAAGGCCCTGAGGCCAAAAGCACAGGAGAGCAAAGGAATGGAGAGTAAAGAGACAGAAAGACAAATGTCATCCCTGTGGCTGCGTGATTCCAGTAGCCGGAGAAGCCACACTCCCTCCGGGCAGGACCATGGGACTGGCACAGAGGCGGTCACAGTAGTGAGGGGGGCTCACAGGTGGGTGACGCCTGCCAAGTCTCATTCTCAAGTGAGCCTGACAAATTCTAGAACTACCTTCCTGACGTCATCTCTCAGTAGGAAAGAAACAGTGAGGGGCAGACCCTCAGCCTTATTTTAACCAGTAGAGACACTGCTTGATTAAAAAGAAGAGGAATATGCCGTGATAACCTGGTACAGAAATTACGACTTATTTTCCTGTAAGTTATCAGGATAAAAATCAGAGAAAATAAGGAGGTGGAGGCATTTCTCTTTCAGGTGTGCTCCTCCCCCCACCAATTCTGTATTCCAGTCCCAGTGAGATTCGGAAGCACCCTGCCTGGGGTGCCGGAAAAGGTTAGCAGTGGGGGGTCTGGACACCGGGGGCAATGGGCAGAAAGCAAAATGCAAACTTCACACAACCTAAGTTCAAACTCAAGGTTGCCTCTTTTAAGCTGCATGACTTTACTGTGCTACTTAACTTCTATCTAGTGTTTCCCCCTCACAGGTAGAATGGGGATAACACTACCTTCTTCGCAGGGCCGGCATTAAATGAGACAATGATAAAAAGCACTGAGCTCCTGCCTGGCACGCAGTAAACACACAAAAAATGCCATCCATGAATATGATCACTGTAAGAGATTTCTCTACAACTTGTGACCTTCGACCATCTCTCACTGCCAATTTGTTTGCTGCTGCTCCCAGTCTTCATGGCACATAACGCAAACCCTGGCAGAAAGCGAAGTGAAGCGATCCTGCCCGCTGTGTGTCAGTGAGCTCGAACTGCACTACAGACACCCACCCAGCACGCCCTGAAACGCCGCTGAGGCTGAGTTGGGCGGGGCCACGGGCAGCGTGAGTAAAGGCAGCCCTGACTTACAGCACTGCATGACCTTTGGGGAGCAAGGGGCACCTACTGCTGAGTTCTCCAGAGCTGCACAGGCTAGGCTGCAACCTGGCTGGCAATGACAGGGAATCCCCCGCACAGCCAACCATGCCCTTGGTGTTTTGGATATCGTCTTTGAATTAGTCGTCCAGTGATATGTAGGAAATGGGTCACTGGCTGAAAACCATGCTGGCAGTGAGCAGCGGGTCCCATGTAGGAGGGTCTTTAGAGCGGGTCGCTCTGGTTTGCGTCCGTGCATTAAGAGGGAAAAACAAAGTGAAGCCGTGTCTACACACAAGATGCCAAGATGCAGGTGGTGGGGGGCACGAAGGTGACCTGTTCGCCTCTGGTACGTACTGAGCATAGCAAGGCTGGCTTGGAAAGCTTTTTTCCCAAAAGTGGAAAGAGCTTTGTTTATTTGTTCTTATTATAAAAGTAATGCACTTTTAATGCTTTAAAAATATATATTAGGAATTACCAAAGTGTAAGGGAAATCACACAAAACCCCGGCATCCAGAGGCCGTACCAGAACCTTGTAATAGAGGTCACTGTGTACACACAGCGATGTGGATGTACATGCGCATCCACAGACCGTGTGGGGAAACGGGAAATGGCCGTGCCCGCGGCGCTGACCCAGGGAGCCAACGCCAGTGGCTGGTCAGGAAGGCTCCCCGAGAGCTCTGGGCGAGACCAACAGGAGAGAAGATGGCAGACAGAGACCAGCAGAACTGCAGCCCCGGGGCCTCTGCCTACAGAGGACGGACTTCACCCCTCCTTACAGTTTAGGTTGTTACTGCTAGTAAGCTTTATTCAGTAAACGCTACCACTGCAATTGTCCACAAGACAAGAGATGTGAAGAAGGCAGGTTAGTCTGGAAACTGTTTAGGTCAGATACCAACCTGCTCAGCAACCCCCTTCAACCTGGGCTCAAGTTTAACATCCCACTGGGACCGTGCCTGTCAAGACTCACCCAGCCTCCGTTCTGTGCCAAGCACGGGTTACGGTGCAAGTGCAGGGAGAAGACAAAGTCCTCGCCTTCAAGTCCACCGAGCAGGCAGGTGGTAAAATCAGTATCTGCAATAGCGAGACGACGCCTGACACCCAGCAATGCTCAACAAACCCCGGGCGGCTGGAACGGGGGCGTGCACAGATGACAAGCGCTCTTCCCAAAGCACACGCATCCCCTGGCCGCAGCACAGGTACGCCTGCCAGTTCCCTGTTTTGTACGCCTGTACGTAAAAACCATCCCTAGAGGAATAAACAGCTAGTGAATGTCGTATCAGACAGGGACGAACAGGGCTCATGGCACAAAAAGGGGAACAGGGAGGAGGAAGGAGAAACATTGTCACGCATTTTATATAAAAGACTATTTTAATTACTGTCCTTAGAACTATAAAGACTATACATGATTTGGAAAAGTGGCTGTACCAAGGGCTGGCCAAAGGAGGATCCGCTCTACGCCTTCTCTTTCGTCTGGTCGCTCAAAAATATGATGTTGTCTGTAAGGAAGCCGAGCACAAACGTTATTTTCAGAAGTCTTTGCCATCCCGTGTAACCGCTCCCCTCTAAGACATGCATTCTTCAGTGCTGTTAACTAGAAAGACTTTACCCAGATCCTCAAAATATTACGTAACTCTTGCGGTGTTCACGAGGGGTGTGCACCGTAGGCAGGACGGAGCTTAAAGCTGGGCTTCGGCTGTCTGGCAGCCAATGCAGAGCTTGTGAGAACAGGTGGGATACTTCTCATCTTCCCTGGAGAGAGCTGAGGTCTTCTCAGCAGTAACTTTCTACCAAACGGGCCACAAATTTCGAAGCTTTCACTGCTCAGACAGACGCCCTCAGAGCAGGCAGCGCACCCCACGCCGGGGCGTGGAGGAGGGCTCGGCTCGACACAAGGCCTTGTGGGCGAGGACAGGCTTCTTTACGTTTTCAAGGAAGTTTGAATGCTCACATATGAGCATTTTATTTTTAAATTTTAAAACAGAAAACTTCTACATGTTCATTCTTTGGAAAATTTTTACTAATCAATATTACAGAGAGCATTTTTATCTAAGAACATCAGACATTACTCTTCAAATGCTGCCCCAGATGGAGTAAGTCTCAGATGGAGCTAGTTTAGGACAAGCAAAGGAAGTAGTACTTCCTGCAGAGTTTCAATTCCAGATTCTTTTAACTTTGGAATTATTCAAAAATGGTTATTACATAATGACTGAATATTTGTTCATAACTATATGCATCTAAAAGCAGAATATTCTGACACAGAATGGTTATTTCGGATGAGAGTATCAGAGCTGCGACCCTGCGTGAAGGCAAGAGCGCCACCCGCTGGTGGGGGTTTCTAAGGTACAGACACAACGCTTCGGAGGAAAAGTACGGCCCGTGAGCAGATCAACCAAACAAACTCTACTCTCTTCAATTCAAACGTCACTAAAGACCTACTCATTTTTACTATGAGCTATAAACCTGTGTTAATTACTCACCCACCCACGCTAGTGAGTACTAGTAACACGAAAAACACAACTGGCAGATAATCTGGAATGCATCTATTTGGCTAGATTTGTAACAATTCACACAATCCAAAATCAGCCCACACACTTGGTGTACAGTGAAATAGGAAAGTGTTAAACACTTCGTAAATAAATAAATAATTGAGAGAGATACAGAAATATCGATTATTAACAAATGTCTTATTTTAGCACTTTATTCAAGAATGAGGGGGAAAAAAAGGACCATTTATCTCATTATAAGATGAACTGTCAATTAAATTTTAGCTTTTCTTTTTTTGGGTACTTTTTAAAAAGATTTTATTTATTTACTTTTTTAGAGAAACGGGAAGGGAAGGAGAAAGAGAGGGAGAGAAACATCAGTGTGTGGTTGGCTCTCACACACGCCCCCTACTGGGGACCTGGCCTGCAACCCAGGCATGTGCTCTGACTGGGAATCAAACCAGAGACCCTTTGGTTCACAGGCTGGTGCTCAATCCACTGAGCCACACCAGCCAGGGCAGTTTTTCTGTTTATATATTAAAGTTGTTTTGGTCAACTATGTACTAAAACTAACTGTAATAACCCAATGAAGAAGAAATGTAACATTTAGTACCTTTCACAGAATTAGAAAAAAAATTTTAATTTTTATTTATGAATGCAATTTGTTACAAATATAACAGGACAAATAGTAAAAGGTTCTTAGCTATACAATTTATTGTGATACACTTGGGAGGAGAAACGGAATGGACGGACACGTCCAGAGAAAAGGCAATGCAGTCACGTGCCTGACGGCAGGGACGGGTTCTGAGAAATGGGTTGCTGGGCAGTCCCAGGTCGTGCTGACGCCACAGAGGGCACTGGCACAGACCCAGATGGCAGAGCTGACTGCACACCAGGCTGTGTGGTGCGGCCTGGTGCTCCTGGGCTACCAGCCTGTGCCGTCTGCACCGCCTGTTACTGTACCCAAGTGCACACCATTATGTCAGGCATGAGAAAAAATGATACAGCCCAGAGCTGCTGGGTGTAACGCTTTCTGTTCTACAGGAAGGTTTCTCTTCACAAGTAGAAAGAGGACATCTTAAGTATATAAACCAGTAACACAGGCGTTTAACATTACCAAGTGTTCTGTACTGGACGTAACTGCACGTGCTACGCTTTTCACAACTGGCAGCGCAGGCTTGCTGACACCAGCACACCGCAAACACGTGAGGCACGCGCTGCGCCAGGACGTTACAATGGCCACAGCGTCACTGGGCGACAGGAAACTTTCAGCTCCGTTACAGTGTTACGGCCCCGCTGCCCACGTGCGGTCCTTCCCTGACCCAAACGTCGCTATGTGGGGCCTGACCATAAAATTTCCAAATGCTGAAGAGCTTGTTCATAGATTTTTTTAAATGACAGTAGGTATCAAATTACTATGGTATTGAGATCCATTAATACCTTCAAGAGTAACAATTTTATATTGAAAAATGTTAATGTCAACTTAAAGATGTCCAAGGGGGTACAGTTTTCAAACTTCTACAGGAATTTTGAAACAAGTTTGAAAATTGCTCCAGAGGATAGCTTCTTAATAGTCTTTAAACTCCGTGCATCTATCTTTTCCAGGTTACTTTGTACATTGTTTAATGAGAACAATAGGAATTTAAGACAAAAGCATCGTTAAGCACCAAAAAGGTTCTAGTGACTAAGTCTGCACAAACGCCACTCACACCAGTGTAACTCCACCTTGCCACAGGCTCCTCCCTGCTCGGCCCTGCCCCCCAAAGACCCTGCATTTCGGTGTGGCTACTTCCGGTCAGAACCAGCACGGACAGTTCAGTCCATACTCTACTCAGCACTGCTTGTGAATTAACGCTGTTTGAGCGTGGAGACAATGTTCTAAAGGAACAGATAAACCTACGTAAGCCCACAAACCACACTCAGAATTCTCCTGTTGAGCTGAACTTCAATCTCGTTAGTATCAGCACTCACAGGCCCAGCTAAAGGTACTTGTAACACAGGCAAGCTTCTACATAAGAGGGGGAAAAAAGAACAGCTGTCATCACAAGCCTCTTACCAGCTATGATTGTTGTTGCTTGCCGCCTCACGTTATTTTTATCCATGTATTCACCGTAGTCTACTTTCCCTTCCACATAAATTCGAGACCTGAAATAAAATGTACAGTCTTTAGTCTGGATATTAATATGCTTTACAAGAGAGTCAGATCAGAAGCAGTGATGAGTACACACTAAGGATGAAATATACAATCACAGCTAACCTCGTTTTTGCTACCACTTTTCAAAGTTCAGAATTACGAGTACTGAAACAGAATGTACAGACCTGGCTCATCCAGTTAAAAAGGACAATGTTTTCATCCTTGAACGGACTGTGGTCCCAAGGAAGTTTAAATATACAAAGAAGACATACAAATGGCCAAGAGACATGAAAAGATGCTCAACGTCACTAATCATCAGAGAAATGCATAAAAACCACAATGAGATATCACCTCACACCTGTCAGAATGGCCATCATCAATAAATCAACAAAGTACTGGTGAGGATGTGGAGAAAAGGGAGTCCTTTTGCACGGCTGGTGGGAATGCAGACTGGTGCAGCCGCTGTGGAAAACAGTATGGAGATACCTCAAAAAATTAAAAATAGATCTGCCTTTCGACCCAGCAATCCCACTTCTGGGAATATACCCGAAGGAACCCAAAACACTAACTGAAAGAACATATGCACCTCTATGTTCAGTGCAGCATTATTTACAATCACCAAGATACGGAAGCAGCCAAAGTGTCCATGAGTAGATGAGTAGACAAAACAATTATGGGACATTCACACAATGGAATACCACTTGACCACAGAAAAGAAGAAAATTTTACCCACTGTGACAGCATGGGTGGGCAGGAGAACACTGTGCTAAGTGCAACGAGCCAGTCAGAGAAAGACGAATATCATATGATTTTTATTCACGTGTGGACTCTAATGAACAAACTGACTAACAAGGAAAATGGGGACAGACTCAGAGATGGGAGAGCAGGAAGAAGGCTAAGGGGTGGGGCAGGGAAGTCAGGGAGTGGGGAGACTGAGCAAAAAGGAAAAAGGACTCATGGACATGGACAACAGCGTGGTGATTGCTGGGGGAAGCGGGGAATAAGGGGAGTAAATGGTAATGGAAAATACGTAGTTGGAAAATAATATCAAAATACAATAATGATAAAAAGTTTTCAAAATTTGTTTTCAAAACCTTAAGCTAAAATTAAAATTAAAAACAATTTTTGTTTTCAAAATCTTACACTAAAGTTAAAAAATTAAGGTTTCATGGTCTTAAACCGTAAGACCAGACAGCAGAAGGGTGACCTAGCTGCAACCTTTCAACCTCTCAGGTTGGTTTCCAATGTGTCACTGCCCTTAACCCTTGACTTCGGACCGCTAACAGATCTGACTTTCACTTATTTTCCACTTCCTAAAGCTATTCTCAAGAGGCTTAAATTATTAAAATTCAAAACAGATGTTTACGGCTTAGTACTTCACTCAGAGCTATGGCGACTGTTTCTGCACCAGCTCGTCAGCTGAGCTGGAAGACGATCAGAACGCCCCAGTGGGTGAAACTGCAGGCAGACGTTTTCCCTGAAACTTCCCACGGGTTTGTGTGTGCGTGCACATGTTCATACACACATGTATAAAGGACAAAGGAAGTACACATGAAGAAAAGGTATGCGGTCACTGAAAAGAAACCGAAACTGCAGGTGCTGCTGAAGTTATTTTTCACAACATATACTGGGACTACAACCGCTGTTAAACGCACCCTTCTGCCCTGTGGGTGTGGAAAAAGCGCTTGTCATACATAATCAATCCAAGCACTCCAAAGAGACCTAACGAGCCAACATAAAAATGTCAACTACAAGTAACTGATGTGAACATGACCACCACACCTCACCACGTCAGGCTTCACACCCCCCAGGTCCTATGCCAAAGTCATCACGTAGCAGACAGACGCACGGCACTGCCGTTGGGACCCTGGCTGTAGCAGCACGGGGACCCCTATAAACCTGTGCTGCACGTGCTCCAGGGCACCTGGTACGCCTGCATTCCCTCCGGTCTCTCTGCTTTCTACGTACGCACACACCCTGTTTTCCCTAAGCTTTAAGTTCTCAGAAGATTAAACCAGGTTCGTACACCTTCTCACACAAAGCAGCACCTGCATATAGTATTAAGGACTGAATAAATCTCTCGAGTTAACATAACTGGTAGTACTCAGGAACAAAGGACTTACACATTCCACGAGAAATACTCATCAGATTTTAAACCACTCCAGTTGTAAGGTTCTTCCTGCCTCAACTTACCCCTTTTTCACATACTGATACGCCACGTCTCTGAGGCCTGGTCGGAAGACTGAAATTCTGTGCCACGTTGTCTTCTGACTGACATCACCTAAGTCACAGGAACAGGAAACAGGGTTACGAAGGCCAGCAGACAAAAGAAATGCCAGAGGACACATGCCCAGCAAAACCAACGTCCCCGTGTCCAAGAGAACAGAGCAAAGCTGGACAAGAAGGTCCTTTCCGAAAGCAGTTGATCTCTAGTTAGAGAACTGGAAGTAAACAATGTCTCTCTGTTGCTGATAAAATTACCAACCCAGTGTTTTACACTCACCCATTTGGTATGTTTCGTTTTCTCCTGACTTCCACATCTCATTTGTGGCTAGAGAGAATATCGTGACCGGGTTTTTCCCTTCCACTTGTCTCATGACAGGGTCCTGCCCCACTCGCCCGAGTAACTGCACACGGTTCAGAGCTGAAATGCAACGTGCAGGCAAAATGAGACCGAGAGAAATGTCCACAAGAGGAAAATCAGTTGAAGGGGCAAATAATGAGGGACTGGGAGGAGAAGAGGGTGGACAAGGAAGGAGAAAATAGTCTTAGAGTAGCCCCACAAAACAAATGTTAAGCTCTCTATCTGAAATTCTTCTTTAAAATACCTTTAAAACAAAACAAACCAAAAAAAAAGTCTCATTAAAAAAAAAAAATCGGAGATCTAAAAATCTCTACAAATACAAGAAAATGGTTCTGTGAAACAACAGGTTTCAGAAGCTTTCAGTCCCTTGGCCAAACAGCACATCACCTTCGAAAACTCGGACAACCAAACATGACTCAAGGAAATTCTACGGCAGGAAAGCGACAAGAGGGAGTAAAAACTGACTGGTAGCGGGAGAAGGGCCCGGTTCACACTCAGCCCTGCAGCCTGACGGGGCACGCCAAGACCCGAGAGGCCACTGTGTGCCAGAGGCATGATGACTAACAGATCATAACCCAACCAGTGCGCCTCTGAGACACGTCTGAGAAAATACTAGCACAATGCCACAAACAGTGCACTTTAAACGTGGAACTCAGCTACTACTTACATCTTTCAAGAACCAAGCTGCTTACTGTTTCAGACTCATGTCTTACAAATTGATGAAACACCTAAAGTGGAATAAATGAATTAAGTGAGTATAATTTTTTGGAAATTTGGGGGAAAGCAAACACAAACAGGAGACCTCCTCACATTCAGTCACCAGCCAGTCAGCTGCTCCCAAAGCATACATCCACGGAAGACAAAAGACATACACTTCCCATGTTGTCCCATCGCACGGTGCCAGAAAGACCATGCACCACATAAGGGCAGCCTACCACAGAGGCCCAAAGGTATTGTGTTGGCCAAAAAGTGTGTTTAGTTTTTTCCATAAAATAGAAGACATTCTTCATTTTTACCAATAATTTTATTGATTTGGATATTTTGAGTATGTTGGCTATTTCTCATGTAGTATAACATTGATTGTTCTCAATTAATGTCTTAATTTGATCACTATCAACTTCAACTGGTCCACCTGACCCTGGAGCATTGTCCAGTGATGAATCTCCAGCACAAAACTTCACAGAACACTCTTCACACATTCGATCAGTCATAGCACCTTCTCAATGCACTGCACAAATCTTTTTTGTGTTTCAGTTGCATTTTTATCTCTCTTGAAATAATAATAATATGCTGGAAATGTTGCATATTTTATCTTTAATATGAAAACGGCTGCACAAAAAGTCACCAACTTTGATAAGTTGTTTTTTTTTTAAATGCATGCTGATATGACAGCAGTCACAATACAATCCAACAAAATTGTTTCAAATGAAGTCAAAGACAATTAAGTGCTACTAGAGCCATCTTACAGAAAAAATGAACAAACTTTCTGGCCAACCCAGTACAAAGGAGGCACTAGAGAACATGCCCAAGAAAATGAACTTAGTCTGCTCCTGTTTCTTTTGTGGTAACACTCTTCATTACGGTGCTTCTGTGGCTGCATACCAGCATTTGCTGGAAGAACTTGTGTTTTCAACAAAGGCCAAAGAAAAAAGGCTAAAATAGACAAATTTAGTTCTTTGAAAAAATTTCGAAGATGTGACTGTCCAAATCCATGGGCCAGAAAAAGGCAGTCACTGCCACGTAACAGCAGCACTCACTGATGATGGCAGCTTTCCTGACTCGATACCAACTAAGTGCCTTAGCTCTGACCAACTAATCCTGAGAATAAATCAATAAACTATGCAAAATTATCCCTACTTTAGAGATGAAAGAAAATGAAGTTCTGAGACATTAAGTAACTTGCCCAAATCCTACACGAAGTAAGTGGCAAGTCATGCCTAGAGCCCAGAACCTTCCAACATCGGGGCTGCTGCTTTCCCAATGCCCTCTGCCACCTCCTTAAAGGCATTCTGTTCCAGGGCTACTGCTAAGATACGAGAACACATCACCGGGCACCTGGGTGGGTTCAGAGTGCTAAATCGTGACGTCAAAGGACCCACGTGCCAAGTGGCAGCACTGTTAATGTATAAAGCAGATGCCCACCAATCAAATGAACACCCATTTCTGGGCTACTGTCGGCTATCGAAGCCTATCACGATGTTTAAAGGTGGATAAAAAATAAAGATGCAAGTCAGAACATACTAAAGAATCAAACTGCTAACTAGTCATCTGTATCATGATTCTTCTAGAAATATACTAATTTGGGTACTCCAATCAATCAGGTGGGCTCTTAGGTCTTACTGAATAATATGTTTCATTTTGGGTACACAAAAATCAAGATCCTCCATATCAAATAAGTACACATCAAGTGGTGGGCTCAAAGGTCTTCTGCCTCCACAGCCAAATGCCTAAAGAAATCTAACCACAGAGGCTGATAATAACACATCTCCACACTAACATGGAAAAGTGATTACCTGTAATGCAGGTCTTCGAAACATTGCTTCTATTTTACTTTTCCTACAATCCAATCTTTAGTCTGTTCCTGAAAGGAAAAAAAAAGATAAATTAATACTACCTCTTATAGCAAGAGCGTGGATTCACTAATCTTGAATTCCTAACTGTATTCCTCATTTTTATAGCATCCACCTTATGACCATAACACATCAACATTCCTGCACAGCTGACGAGGATTCCTCCCCAACAAAAACCTGACACCTGTATCTTTTTGATCCCCGTTAGCTTCCTCGTTCTCCAACTCATACAAAAACAAAAAAATTCTTATAGTGAGTTATTCCCATTTCCATTCCATTGGCTTCTTAAATTTTATTAAAAGGCATGCTCCTAGAGGACACGGATTTTTGTCGGATTTACTCACTGTCAAATCCAATCCACCTGAAACACTTCCTAGCACATAGGAAGGGCTCCATAAACATTATAAGGTCAGCAAGGGACTTAAATCTGAAACTTGTTGCTGCAAAAATTATTGCCTCCATCCCGGTTAGCAAAAACTAAGGAGATTCCTGGGCTCCCCGGCCTCGCCGCCAGAATGGGCATGCGCCCTTTCTCAAAGTTGCGCTCCCAGCCAACGCTGTAGAGGGGCCGAGATGTGAGAGGAAACCGCGAAGTCCTCCCCACGCGTGACGAGAAGGGATAGACAGCGACAGCACCACCTCCGACCCACGCAGGGCCGCACGAACACCCAGCACGGAGTTCGCGCCGTCCTCCTACTCTCACCGGACGCACCAGCCAGACAGCACCGAGACAGGAGGTCGCTCACCGGCGCATGTGTGACGTAAGACTCGCGAGAGGAAGGAGAAACCGGAAAGTCCGTGGCGTGCGTAGTAGAAACGCGGCCGGCCATCGCCGCGGGAAACACGCCCCCTTAACGCGTTAGTTCCGGGAGGTTTTTCCCGGGAAGAAGCAGAGAAGTCAACGCCGCCAAGTGGTGAGTGGGGCTGATTTCAAGTTTATAATAAAACGAAATTCCCAAACGGACCCAGGAGGGGCCGAGGTAGGCGACACAAAGGATAGCTCCGCGTTTGGAAAACACTGAAAAGGTTCAGGCGTCCTAAAGGAGAAAAAAGAACTCGAAAAAGGAGAGTGGGCATAGAGGTGAGAATGCAAAATAAGGAGTCGCCAAAAAATTGGCAATCAATACAAATATTTTCATGCAGTGTTTAAAAAAGCAAAAATTGATGCAAAAAATTCGTGCTGAAAAATTAAAATTTTAATTAAATACCAGATCCAAGCCACACTGGATTCTGAGGCACTTGGAAAAAATATGCCCCCCTGTATTTTTATGTAGTTTTAAACTTTTTCCAAAACATTAAATTTTAACTTGAAGAAATATTAAATACTTGAAAAGTAGATGTATTAAAACTCACAATATTGTTTAAAGTTTAAGTATTTTATTTATACCAAAACACTATTATAATTTTACTTTCTTGGCTTTAATGGACGCACACTGGTTGATAATATTTTCAATATCTACTTATCTCCAACTGCAAGAATTGTCATGTCTGACAACTTTTCTTGACCAAGTGGCCATCTTAAATAATTTTAATTAACTTCAACTTACAGATCTTGTATTTATTTATTTTTTTTAAGATTTTATTTATTTATTTTTAGAGAGAGGAGAAGGGAGGGAGAAAGAGAGGGAGAGAAACAGCAATGTGTGGTCGCCTCTCACATGGCCCCCACAGGGGACCCGGCCCGCAACCCAGGCATGTGCCCCGACCGGGAATCGAACCGGGACCGTCTGGTTCCCAGCCCACGCTCAATCCACCAAGCTACACCAGCCAGGGCAGATCTTGTATTTATTTAAAATTCTGGTATTTTATCATAGATTTTTTATTAATTTTAATATTTAAAAAATATTGCATTAAGTATCATTAATCTTGATGGCTGGATTTTTGGCGCCCCTTAAATTTTTGCTTCCTTTACCCTAATCTTGTCCCTGGTAATGAAGTGGAGTCTGGAGCCCCACAGACAGCAGAATAAAAGCCAGAGGGGGTCACCCCCTTATCCTGATCCTTGCAGTGTCCAGCTTCTAGAAAAGGAAGGTATCCTCCAGATCACTCTAACATGCAAATTTCCTCAGGACCCAACTTAAACCCCTTCAGTGTCCATCTTTGCTCTTGAAGGAAAAACTATGAGCTGCTAACACGGTTTCCAACATACACCTTGACCCACTTAGAAGTCTGACTTACTAGTTGGTACTATTGACACAGAACGTCCAAACCTGTAGAAAAGTCTTACAAGTTTGAGTTAAACTGATGACATATGCTGGGGAGCAAGATGTCACATACTCCATAAATGGCAGTTTTGCAGCTTATTTTATGCATCAGAATCAAAGAAGATAATGTAAGGAAGGTGCATGAAATTCATTGGTGGTAGATTAAGGAAGTGGAAGAAAGCATGAGGGGGCAGGAAATCTCTAGGCTTGGATACAAGGCAAATGGAGAAACTTCTTTCACATTGGAGGGTAGAGAATAGTAATAATTAACACAGCACATAGAGATGGTTGTGGGGAACAAGATAACACTGAGGAGTTCTGTGGTCTCACACTCTGGTGCTGATGGTTGTGTCTTGGAGGCACAAGGAAACAAAATAGACTGTGATGTTTCAAATGTATGTTAAGCTAGTTGCATAAGAACAATGGGCAGAGGTCACTTAAAGATTGACCTTTGCCAAAGGCCTGGGATACCCAGTTAAGAATTTGTAATCAGACCATCCTGTGGGGTTACTCTGGGTCACTGAGCTTGTCAGGCCTGCCTTGTGCCCCCCACCCCCTTCACCAGGCTTGTCGGTTTTACTGCACGGTCCCCTTTTCATTCACAGTATATTTCTAGACACTTAGCTCCATTTTATGTCTCCCTTCACAATGTTTAGTTCCTGCAACACTATTGTTAACCAATACAGATTTGAGGCTGTAAGACAAATTAGAAGTTTATTTGGAGTATTGAAGGATTCACATCCAAACAAGAAGATTCAGGAAGCAATCCAACTGCACTCTGGAGAGAGGAACAAAGGAAGGCAGGGTTTATAAAGGCAAAACCCACAAAATGTCATTCTTTCATGCAAATGAAGGATTGCTGCTAGCTTATCAAGGATTGGTTGATTCCAGTATGCAAATGAGGGGGTGAAAGTACAAGGAAAAAAGGTCCATAGAGGTCCATGGAGCGGCTGCTGTTCCATGATGTTTATGGCTGGGTCTTGAGCTAAGTTTAGCAACAGGTTTAGCAACTGAATAGCAGCTCTGAGAACTGTGGGACAAGGTGTACCTCACTTCCTTAACAGCCTCCTATTTTAAGGGACCCCCTTGGCAACGTTTATTCCATTTTATTATACTGTCTTTAGGCCTTGTATGGGTATGAATCATTCCACATTCCACCCACTAAATCACTACTGTCAGTGCCCTTCAGTGATTTCCTAGTTAAAAATCCTCCTTCCCCTGGAAGGAGAGATGAAAAAGTAAATTTGTCTTTTCCTTCAAAGACAATGTTTCCCCTTCTATGCTCCTTATATGTGTTAATAGTACCAAGATTCTCCTAGACTTGAACTTTGAAATTATCTTTAAAACTTCTCCCTGATCCCCTACATCTATCTATCCACATCCAATCATTTGGCCCTAAAAGTTCTTTCTTCATTATGCTACTACTCTCTCCCTCTTTCTTCGTGTTCACAAGTACTTTGTGGTGAGAAGCATGGGAAAGGTTGATCTAAAAAAAAAAATAGAAAGCGCCATGAACACTGAAAATAGTCCCAGTATCTTCCATACCCAGCAATGTCCATGCAGCTACCTTCTCTTTTGGTGACTTCCTGCCCCATGGGGACCAGAAAAAGTGAGAGTGAAAGAAACCAATAATCTGCCACCTGGTACATTCAGGTGTCAAGGTAGGTATGTGGTAGAGAAGGCATCATAGTCCCTAATAGTAGTAGTTGTCATTGGCTAAGAAGACAAATATAACCAAAAAATTCTAGTCTATACATTGCATACTCTTAATCTACCTGTTTATAAATCACAAATTGGGGTTGACCTTGTAATCTACCACAAAGGACATGGCTGGGTTGGGAGAGGCAAGAGATAAATTAACTCAATTTTTAAACCTTGAATAAAGATTGGTTTTAAAAAATGGCAGTGGGCAATACAGAGCACTATAGCCCCACTTAATTGCATGGAAATAATCGCTACTGTCAGACAGAAGAAAAACTGTATGATGGTTTATTCAATTGAAAAATTACGCAAAAATTAAGGGAAAAGAAGAAAATAAGGCATAAAGAAACCTTACAAACCATTTATAGGCTACCTTTATTAATGTGACAAAATTATCAAATGCCTTAATGACCAACATTATTTGATACCATAGACTGGCCATTATAAGCTTTTGGGCCTGTGAAACTGGGCCTCAAAGTTAAGGCCTCTTACTACAAGCCGACTAAAGTCTGTCACCTATTTGTGAAATGATTTCCAACATAAGTTTCTCGTTCTTGTTAGTTACATATTACAAAGAAGAGTGCTCTACCCAGATTTGGCTTTGGACAAGATAAAAACCTTTATTTACAAATATTCGATTCCTTTAAAAATATATACAGAGAAAAGGATTTGGGATAAAATATGATAAAAATCACAGGAAACAAAGCCAAATTTTGATAAAATCAAGGAGAAATTGGTGACATGCAGAAAATCAAAGCCAGTCGTAGCACTTACAAGAGAGTCAGGGCGAAGAGACCGAGGAGGAACAAGCACATCAGACTTCTGTCATTCCCTCGACCCAGGACTTTTGTCCGTCCGTCAACAGCCAGCTCAGAAACTTCAAGTTACGTTTGGTCTTATTTCTACTCACCTCAAATAATGATGGAGTCATTTGTACTTAATAAATACAGTATCTGAGAAAGAGATTGTCTCCATTCAGAGAACACAATAGGAAAACTAAAGTGGCTGAGAATTCTTCTACGAATACCATCACATAACCTGGGAGACATTGGTTGAGATCCAGGTGGACTTTCTTGTAAGCTGATGCCTCAACTCAAAACGAGGTTGTGTTTCTTTCTATGTGCAGGGAGAGCCGCTGGGATCCTTCTTAGGTGATTAGCTAGAGCAGCCTCTTAGTCCATAGGCTTCAGCGAGGGATGATTCCTTCTCTCCCATCAGGGCAAAAGCCCATACTTTCCCATTGTGCCCAAGGAATGTGAGAAATGAACTCTGGGTGAGTGGTGTTAGGAATATAACAATAAGACCATTGCTGTAGGAGGCCTCAATAGCTTTAGGATCTTGGCTGTCAGTGCTAGATTAGGAATACTTTTGACATCTTTGGGCATTCAAGTTGGTTAATCTTTCCATTTACAAGAGGGAGTTTGACACGGTCAGTATTTACTATGGGTCGGTATGAAATGAGCCCCTAGGAGGAAGAATTCCCCTAGGTGAAGCTCAAAGACTTGGCACTCTTTCCTCCCACCAGGCGTTTGGTGCGTGATCCTGTGGGGGTCCCCAAGACCTCAGAGTCACTATGGCCTTCCTGGGGGGGCAGGGTCTGCTGGACTTCTCTCAGTTTCCTGGCAATGAAAGAGGAAAACCATGTTACTCCAACCTAAATCAGAGATATTGATGATCAACGCTAACATGCAAACAGATATTTCTTTTTACTTCAGTATTTACAGAAACAAGCCTAAGCTGTACACAGAACAGGAAGTCTGCTCCTGGGATTGTCTTAGAAGATGGTGGCGCACGTGTGCCGCCACACACAGCCGGTTCATTTCCTAAATCCTGCTGATCGGGGCATAAGTGGTCTTTAAAATGTGGGAAAAAAAAGTTGGGGGGAGCAGCTCTACAGGTTATAGATGAAAGCACAGCCCAACAGCCCATGGACCATGTCTGGCCAGCCACCTGCTTTTGCTAATAAAGTCTTATCAGAAAACTTAGCCATGCTCATTCATTTATTTGTTGCCTACGGCCGCTTTCACGTTACTGCAGCAGAGTTGAGTTGTGGCAGCCAAGATCAGGTGGCCCACAGGGTGTAAAATATTTGCTACCTAGCCCTTTATGGGAAAGTTTGCCAACCCCTGGTCTATTCCAAGAAGGCAGCTGCCCCTTCTCTATGATGGGTGCTCACTAGTGGTCATTGCTGATGACAGTCACCTGTGCCCATATAGGTGGCTTCACAGGATGTACACAACATGCCTGAAGGAAAACTTACATTCCTGTGACTATATGTGAGATATATATGTGTGTGTGTATGTATATGTATGTATGTATATGTGTATATATGTGTGTGTGTGTATATATATATATATAATGTCTTTTGTTTATTAGCTAGGAAGATGGAATCCAAAAGGAGAGCAAAAAGATAGTAAATTGCTTATTAGAAAGAATTACCTGACTAAAAGTTTTGAGTCTCCACAGGTCATTGCCAAGAAATAATTTTGGGGCCTTTTCAAGTTATTCTAATTATTCTTTTCTTTTTTAATTTTTATTTATTTTTAGAGAGAGGGAAAGGGAGGGAGACAGAGAGGGAGAGAAACAGCAATGTATGGTTGCCTCTCACATGGCCCTCATGGGGCCCTGGCCCGCAACCCAGGCATGTGCCCTGACTGGGAATCGAACCGGGACCGCCTGGTTCCCAGCCTGCGCTCAATCCACTGAGCTACACCAGCCAGGGCCTATTCTAATTATTCTAAGATGGATTGCATATCCAAAAGAAGCTGGACTTCTAAGCTTATTTTACACATGAACCATCTTTTCATCTTCTTTTATATTTTCAGTAGTACACAGTGTATATAATAATCACTTTTAAATGCCTTCAAAACTGCTCAAATGTCACTGCCTGACCTTTATACTAGCCCCACCCCATCTAATTAATTCCCATTTAATGAAGGAATAGATTAATGAATGAATGAATGAATGCACCCACAAGCTAATATGAAGAAGTAATCAGACTGCTGCTTTTGGTTTGAAAAGGTATCTCTTCCTCTGAACACGTACCAACAGGGAATAGCTGCCTGCCCCTGAAATTTAATGGAATTCTGAAATAGGTCTCTTCCCACCTTAACTAGGGTTCCCTTGCTTTCGGAGATCATCCCCCAGTTTCTTGAACACCTGTTGTCACTCAGCATCCTACTACATTTTCTTTCCCAGGTGTAGTTCCTTGTATTCTTCACTCTGCTTCCTCTGCATCAACTGAATACTCTCAGTCACAGCGTCTCCAGCCCCATGCTGCAAAGGGCCTCAGGCTGCTACTCTCTTTCTGGATGGAGACCTATGTATTCTAATGTTGGGTTCCACTCGAATCCATAGAGAAGATACCCCAGGCATATCAGTATGAGTAGTGCACAGATAGGTTCTTTCTCAACTCCAATACCCAACAGCTACCTTTCCAGTGTGGCTGTCTTCATCCTTTCCAAATTAAGCTGCTGCTGGAGCTCCTCTGCTTTCCCCAGCAAGGGACGGAGAACTCGGCTTCTAGCCAGAGCTGCTGCAGAGGGTCTCTCCCTCGGGTCCGGGTGGATCATACTCTGATGACCGAAGGAAACAGAAGCTTCACTGTTGAGGAAATCTCCCCACCCAGGCCAACGCCAAGCCAGCTTCTGCTGGTGGATTTGCTGAAACTCTGCTTCTCCTTTGTGCAGAGGGAAGAAATAGATGACAACCGGCTCCACCTGGGACAGGCCATCATCCCCATCTGGTAGCCTCAGTCACCCATCTGACTTATCTTTAAGTATCATAGTTTAGAGCTGGTTAGATGATTAACTAATGATTAATGCCTTTATTTTAAACAAGAAGAAATGGGTCCTGAAATAAAAAGTGGCTTGTCTAAGTCTTTGACAGGACCAAGACTAAAATCCAGGTTCCCCAGCTCCTAGTCCAGCTTGCTTTCTACCACAGCATGCTCCTTTCTCACTTAAAATTAATTAAAGATGCTGCACTGTGATGGTATTCCTACAGCACTTGTCTTCAGGTGGGGGTAGGGGTCTGTGACCTAAAACGACCGGAAGACGGTAGAAAACACCTAATTACATGCAGCAATTAGCAGTGCCGTAAAATGAACCTTCCATCTGGGGACCGACGATGTTCAGAGCCAGCTCCATCATTCACTCAGTCGTCTTGAGCAAGTCACTTAACTATGCTGAAACTCTGTTTCCTTTTCTTGGTATTTGGGATAGCAATATTCGCCTTCTGGACTGTTGTGAGAATTAACATATATATATCACCAGAACAGGGCCAGAACTGAGACACTCAATAATTACCTGCTAACTTGGAGGGCAACTTACATGTAAAACTAGGAGGTTACACTATGAAGAAAAACCTCTCTAGGAAAGGGTTTGCCTCCTTCTTTCAGGAAAGTGGAAGTGAGGCAAGACAAGTTTGTAATTAAATTTGAAGTTTTCAGGCAAACTGTGAAATTCAAATTTAATCTCCAAGAAGGTAGATTATTTCTAAGGCTGTTTTAGGGATCCTAGTGGATCTTGTTCCTTAAGCCCTAAAGTAAGTCTTACATATTTTCTTTTCTTAGTATAATGCTAATCTTCTCGACAGTGTAGATTTTTCCATGCCTGTTTCAATGTAAGACCTCCCTTTCCTTGTCCCTATACATACTCAGATATCACTGAGTACAACTGACTGATTCCTGAGTCGACATTACTTTCTTCCAGTAGCTTGAATGATTGGTGGTATTGTCCTTTGTTAATCAATAAATTAGCTCATACTTTCTTCTATACACTCAGAACTCAGGGGTTTGTTTTGGGGGGTTGCTTTTTTTTTTTTTTGTAATCACATCACTGCTACTATTGACAATGGTTAAAATCCCACAATAGAAGCAAAAAGACCAGGTTTGATTTTGGAGTTAATCGATTATCGAAGGTGGATTACAAGTCAAGAAACCACTGTGAGCCTTGATTTTCTCAACTGTCCACCTCACAGTGTCGTTCAGAAAGACAAATGAAAAGAATGTAACCAGATTTTTAAACTATTGCATAAAAGGTCTCTCTGATAGTCTCTAAATGTCCTCAAGAAGGCTTCAGTCTATCGAGTCTCTGCTGGCTTCCCAGTCATGAGCCCCTTTTCCTTCTGTCAGTGACACTACCAACATCTCCACTTCCCTCCCCACACTCACTTGCCATTATGTATTTTTTAAAAATAGATATTTCATCTTCTCTTGGTTTCACAAGAGATATCACCTTGAGCAGACTGTAAAATTCTCCCGAGAGCTCCTGAGGAATGTGCGGAAGGTTACCCTGCCGGATGTGATGCCACATGGCGCCATTGCTGGGTAAGGACTCTGCTCCTGCGGCCACCGCGATCGTCAGTCCCAAGGCAAATATGTCTCCTTTGGGGAGATGCTGGTAATCCTTCAAAACAGAAGACAGGAAGGCCAGTTGGCTTGCCAAGTGAAGTGAGTCTAGACTAACACACACCTGGTGAGAAAGGTTCATTTGAGTGCATGTGAGCTTAAATAGACACAATGGGCAAGGTCACGTCCACTGTGGCGAGGGGTTTACTTCTAAGAAGACAGAGGCTAGAGCACAATGTACCCAACTGACACCGCTGGGCCAGGCCTGACTCCACAGACTTCCTAGAAGGTGGACAATGACTAAGGCCTTCTCAATGACCACAGCTGGTACGCTGTCAAGAGGATAAGTAGCATGATAACAATGGGCTGGACCAGTAAAGTCTTCCTTCCTACTGGGCAATCCATGAGTTTTGGAAGTCTAACAAATACTAGAAACAGTGAAGAACCATACAGATATTGATTAATCCATGAATGAGCCAGCTTTCCTCATGCTTTTTGGGGAAAATTGCTCTCCTATCTTTGGTCTCCATGCTGAACAGGAACAGGGATGACATGAATTTAAATTATAAATATGTACTTTTCCTTTTTCTCATGTGAGAGTCAGAAGGTTCAGTGGGTTACAAAACAGCCTCCATTCCTCTAATCTATACCTCTTGCAAAATCTCGTTAGCCAGGAAGTGAGTATCTCCCTCTTCCACTTTGGGTTTGCTTATTGATGTTGCAAGACCCAAGTCTCCTGAAAAAGAAAGAAAAAGAGCTCCTTAAAAGCATGGCTTTCTCAAAACAGAAACGGATGGAGTCATCAGCATCAATTTATAGGCAAATAGAATGCAGGTCAGGATACAAAGCAGACTCACCAATTTTGTATATCACGTTAGCAGAGAGAAACCAATCAGCATCATTTTCAATCTCGTCTTGGACTACCAGAGAGTGACTTTGCATCTGATGACAGATGAAGATGTTACCTGCAAAAATACAGGATGGACATTAATAATGATTCCTAAGATTTTTCCCCCCAAAGGCTGTTTGGGTTTGCCATCACAGCCACACCCCTCCCTCCCTCTTTCCTGTGACTGTAGACACAGTGCAAGCTTTCGCTTCTTCCCTGGGGTCTCTCACACTATTTATGAGCAGCTCGCTCAGTGATGGGTGACGTAACACCTCGTTAAGTGAAACTGACATCAGACATAACCCCATCCTCTGAAGGGGCTGGTGGCCTCAAAACAAAGTCAGGAATAAGGAAATAAGGGGAAAAAAACCTACAATACAGTAACAACATTTCCTTGAGTTTCACATGGATGAGGGCCAAAACCATCCATTTCTGCTCACTTCAGTCAATGTGAAGGGTATAGATAGCATCAGTAAACACAGGACATACCCAACATGCAATCACTCAGACCTGAGGAATAAATTAAATACTTATTTTCCTACTTCAGCTTCACTATCTGGGAAAGAGTCTTTTCTTCCTCTGATCCCTGGGCTCAGGGAGAAAATGGTGAAAGCCACTTAACTGAACTTGTTTAGGGCAAACTAGTGAAAGGAAAGGATTCTGCCAGCAAACAGCCTCTCTGACATTGGATAGACACACAGGCACAGATTCTGTCTAGGGCATGGAGAGAACTAAACACGGCCGGGGGTGCTGAGGGAGCTGTACTGACTCGGTTTGATGTCCATGTGCACCATGCCAGAGCTGTGGATGTACTTAAGCCCCAGGGAAATCTGTAGAAGGATATCTTTGAGTTTCGGCTCTTCAAAGTGATTGCCAGACTTGGTGTTTTCAGCGATGGCAGCCTGCAAGCTCCCACCTAGGAAAGAACAACCACGGGGAGCCCCCCACAACAGAATGAGTGAAAAGGTATAAATCTCACAGATGAAAGTGCAGTAAATAATCAAAAAAATTCTTGTGAATGAACTCCATCCAGCGAATCCAGATGACTCCAGTCTCAATGCATAATTATGTCTCCCCCTGTCTACACCACAGGCATGTTAGAAAGAAGGATTACCGTGCTTCTAAAGAAGAAATGAAAATGTCATATCCCCAATATCCAATCAGTAGCCCTATTGCCTTGGGTATGCCTCAACTAACATTTTCAGAAAGTTTTATCTAATTATTAACCAGAAGGCCAATCAGCCTTAGTCACTCAGTTACTGTTGGCGTGATGATTAATTTCATGTCAGTGTCAATCTAGTAATTATAGCCCATTAGTAATTTTAATGTAACTGATTCGAAGTTTAATTCCATTAAAAATATATCACGAAGTAAGAACATTTCAGGACTGCTGACCCAAGGGAAATATAAAATGTCAATATACACCTAAATCCTATCTGAGTCACTGTATCTGTACCCCAGCTATAGATGGTAGCTTTATCGCTACCATCACAGTGCATGAGGCCTGGGCTCACCTGGCTGCCTGATCTTGGACGCTCTTGTACTGAGGCATTAGAACGTGTCCGAACCCTTTATTTCATTAATTAGCATTTATCAGTAGCCCCTTCAGTCAAAAGTACAAAGTCCTCTGTCTCCCCGGCAGTTAGAACACCCATAGTACCACCCTTCACATGCATATCAGAATAGGATCTCAGATGGCAACGGTATGTTTAAGGAAATCCATATTTAAGAATCTCCCATGAAAAACTGAGTTTGAAGAGTGATCTGTCATGTTAAAATAATTAAGTTCAGAAAGGAAAAGAATGCAGCCCCTCTTCAGAAACAGAAAGAGGGGCTAAAGGTGATTTTTTTTTCCACCCTGGGATCCTTCTCAGAAAAGAATGTGCACACTGCAGATGGCATTAATTAGAAAGGAAGACTGAGTGAAGACGACTGTGTTGGAGCTTGTTGAAAACGAAGGCACCTCGAGACTGAGTTTGCAGGGGAGGTTCTGAGGCGGGACGAGGAGGGGAGGGCTGCGCCCGGGCCCCTGTCTGCTCGGAATCTCGTTTCTCTACTAGCCAGGGTGCCCCTGTAGCTGGGGGCCTGCCTCGTATCTTCCCTTTCCCCCGGTCCGGCACGTAATAAATACTTTCTGATCTGAATGTCTATCCTGGCAACCGAAGGAAGAAAAAGACTGAGTCAAGGACCCTGCAATAGGTATGGAAAGGAAGATGCATCCTGAGCGTACTCAGAAATCCATTACTGTGTTCTTGTACATTAGAATCAGAAATATTTCTAATCCCCTGGAGATGTGCAGGTACTTAGGGCGACAAGACCAATGCTGGCAGCACTTGTAATTACTCAGAAGCTCTATAGGTAATATTAAAGTTAGCCAAGCAATAATTAAAATAGTCGAAGTTACTGAAAAGTACCCATGTGTGCTGTATGCAAAGGTATTTGAGTATCCCTATTTTGTTACAGCTAAAGCTGATTGTCCACTTCTTAGAAAAGAGTGTAATTAACTGTTCTTTACTAAATAGGACGTATTAACAAGGAAGTATGTGTTTGTAGAGGTAGCCAGACTGAATGGAAAGACAAACTTCATCTATGCTCGCCTCACCTAACCACACTGGGGCCTCAGCTCTATAACCCCAGGCAGCCCCTGAGGATTTCCCTAACCACCTCTGTGCCCTGGAATGGATCGACCAGCTCTGGGCCACGCTTCTCACACGGCCTTCAGGGGATGAGTTGCTGAATTCCTTCCTTTAGATAAAATAAAGGCACTCCCCCCCTTGGCAGGAAAAAAACCTGAAGAGAACTATATCTACATTTTCATGTCTGCTCACGAGTCTAACAGATACCAAACCAAATACATAGTCATAAATAGCAAACGCAGACCAACAATTCAACAGGATGTTTTGTTCATACACTTGCAGCCACACAATCTTGGTTCGATGTTGCTACCTTCAACCCAAGCTTATTTTGCTGCTGGTAAAGGGCTCCTGGATTGGTGGAAAGTATACTCAGTATTCACGGTATTCCACAGGGGACACTGACTTCCAGAGGTCACATCGCTCAGACAAACGCAAGTACCACTACTCCAGACAAGCATGCTCTGCGAAACTTCAGTGACCTAAGACGTCCCTAGAAAACACTGCCTGCAAGGAGAGACTCATCGTCCAATCCTAAATCAGGTAGGATCCCGGTGGTTGCAGAATCAGCCTGCTACTGAAAGCCTTCAGATTGCTGAGGCTGCCCCAATGGTGACTCACAGGGAACCTTGGCGAGGGTGAGGGAGGAGGAGGGCATATTGGTTCCCTTCACTGGTTCAGGGCTCTGAAGAGACAATAAGGGATTTCAGGTGACTGCTAGTCTCCAGTAGCTACAATCGAAGTTATCTAAATCATCTTATTTACCGTCTGAGTTAGAGCCATAACTGTGTCTGTTCCAGCCCGACGCTGTGACGGGCTGGGGGCACAGGGGGAAGGCGGGCATGAGGAGGAAAAGTTGAAGGTAAGGGATGCAGGGGGAGGGAAGGGAGGAGAAGGAGCAAGGCTACTCTGCTACCTTACAGATGCTCAGACTCATCTTTTATTTAGAGGCACAGGATGAAGTCCCAACATGGATTACCCATAGCTACAGACAAGACAAGGTAGAAGGGCACACTTTATTTTCCCCAATCAGTTCACATTTGGAAGGTTCAGAGAATGTAAATAACATTTGGAGAAACCAGTTACATTTTACTTGGTAAGTATTCAGTGGGGTTAGTGGACCAGCATGACCAATAGACAGTGATTGCCCGTAATCTGTCACCTCCAGTCCAAATCCACTGCCTGGCTTTCATGGCCCTCTCTGGTCTTCCCACAGTTCGCCTTGCTGCCATTTCCTGCTATAGGGATCCTTCAGTCCCATCATGTCCCTACTGTCTGAGAGGCCAGTCCCCATTGCCGGTACCATCATGCCCTTTGCCTGCAGGCTGTCCCCTAACTGGACATCTTCCTGGTCCTTCCTGGAACTCTCGTAATCATCTGCAAGTCTCTCCTCCTCTAGGAGATTTTCTCAGGCCGCTCTAATGACAACTATTATAGACTTCTTACTATGTATCAGGTGTCGTCACTGTGCTAGCATTTGACGTAGATGGTTGCTAGTTGTCAAACTACTCCTTTAATTACTACAGTCTCTTAACTCTGAGATTAAGTGACATCCCAGTGATCACACAACTAATGTGGAGCAGAGCTGGGCTTCAACCCCAGGTCTGCCTCGCTTGAAAGCCCTGGCCCAGAAGGCCACTGTGACTTAAGGAGCCCAGAAAAAGTTTTACTGGTTACCACGTACATACGGTCCTGAAGGGCCTAGGAGAACAGATCCGGAGTCCCTGCGTCTCAGTCCCCGCCCCTCACCCCATGCCCTTCCTCTGGGGGAAGCACTGAAGCCCAAAGGAAAGAAGCAGCAGGAAACACAGCCAATGCCCGAACTCAGCAGCCCACTTGATAAGTAATCAAAAGCTGGCTGTATAAATGTACCACCTCCTCCCCGCAAAGTGGTGGGGACTATGCCTGTGTCTTTTAGAAAACCTAGTAAATGGTAAAAGGATGATTTACCCTTCAAACTACGGGGGTCAAAATTCTCTAGGGTTAAGTAAAGTGGGAAGGGAGTGATAGCTTCTGTGTATCAGCTACTCATCAGCTTCAAGAGGAATGTGGAATAGCAGAAACCTGAAGACCCTGTCCAGCCCAGCTTATGTCCTCCAGCTCTCTGCTTCCAAGCAAAACGGTGGTGCAGACATGTGGGTATGACTGCCAAACCTGGCAGAAGCTACAAGGAAGAGGCAGAGTTGTTTTTTTTTTTTCTGAAGACTTACAAGTTCATCTAGCTCTCCGTGGTCATTGGTCCACATGCTTACCATTGCAGTATTCATTCTGAATGATCATGTGGTCATCCTCTACCCACGCAGAGTAGTAACGGACCACGTGGGGATGATGACCAAGCACCGCGTGAGCATAAACTTCGTGCAAAGCTGAATTCCTGAGACAGGAAAGCATTGAGAAAAATGAACCAAGGTAATATACATGCAAACGTTTTTAAAAGACAAGACACAAAGCATTATTAACAATGTCAGAACATTTATTGAATGCTTACTGCTTGCTTACTATTTTATCTTTAATTTTCATAACTACCAGTAAGATACAATGGCAAGGACAAAGGCTTTAGATTCTAAAGCCCCCGAGTTGACACAGGGGTGTCAAACCCATTTTCGCTGGGGGCCACATGAGCCTCAAAGTTGCCTTCAAAGGACCGAACGTAATTTTAGGACTGTCTAAATGTAACTACTCCTTAACAGTTAAGCGAGAGCTCCGCACTGCCGCCAGATAGAAACAAGGTGCCGGGCTGGATAAAATAAGGTGGAGGGCCGGATTTAGCCTGTAGGCCTTGTGTTTCCCACCAGTGCTTTAGAAAGTTCAGTGACTGGCCCAAAGTCAAGCCAGTGATAGGAGACCTCAGACCAGAACCTTGGTCCATCTTGGTACCGAAGTCCGTGGTTTTTGATCAGACGTGGCATAAGTAAAGAGGAAGCTTAGGCGGTGCCACCTCAGCAGCTGATATGCTTTGGATCTTTATTTCACTGTATCGTAATCAAAACCCCTCGAGGGGCTGCACAAGAAGGCCACATGGACTTAACTGTGGGGATTGTCATGGGCCCTGCATCTTCTCGATGAAGGCCAGACAGTCGAGTCAATATTAAAGTTGGCCAACATGGAGGCCCGGGGACAGTCTGGGAGAGGGAGATTCATTGTGGAATAGGAAATCCAACACAAGAAAAGCAAAATACAGTATTCAGTGAATTTCAGTATAAAAATGGAGAATTCCAAAATCTATAATTCCAGATTCAGCTTAAGTTTTATATCCCCACAGTTCACTAAAAGCTTCGGCTGAGTCTGAAAAACTCAGTTTGGCTGAGTTTGTTTTACTGGGGAAAAGGAAGAACAATTACTTCTGGGAATGAAATTTAAATTTCTGTTAATTTTGTCTTGCTTGTAGTCCTTGAAACTTGGCCATTGAATTCATTATTAAAGTAGAGATAAACCAGGGAATTAACCATAACTTCCTACTTGGCAATATTTCTGATGAACTAAACAGACACCTTAAGATTGTTCCATAAATCTATTAATTTTTAAAAAGCAGTAAGACCAAGTAGTAAAAGCCACAGAAACCACACAAGCACATGTGCACACTCACACACCACAAAATGACCCAAAATGACCGTGGTATATTTTAGGAAGTAACTCATCTCCGATCTGGAAAACTTGAAAGGTTACAAATGCGAGACAACATACAATGGATGGGGGAGAGGTAGTCTTTAAAAGCAGCAAATGTTTTCAATAGCATCAGTGCTATTATTTAAAATACTTTGACAAGAAAAATGCTTTCCAAATGCAAGTTTGTGTTTCTAGTACATTCCAAAGGTACTCACTCATTCGATAATTCTGCAAAAGATACCGTGGAACGCTTTATTGCGTAAACACAGCCATCCAGCTTCTTAATGCACTTGTAGACTGTGCCGAACTCCCCGACCCCGATCTTCTCCACCTCCACGAACTCTTGTTCATAGCGGGAAGTCATGTCCGTCTCTCGTAGGACAAATCTCTGAAATATTTTAGTAAAAATAGTTAGAATAAGCCTTCCCCAAACACTGTGAGCAATAATTGAGGCAGATTCCTAAATTTCTCTAAGCGTTCAAAAAAGACTTCTGGGGCAATCCATTGCATCCTGTTTGTATCCGTGTTCATGGTAGCAAGAACCCCCCCAATTGCCGACCACCTTCTCTGTACTTTCGTTTCCTGTCTGGCCTTACTGTTCGGACCTGTCTGTTCCTGCCAGGGACACGTCTCCTCACAGCCTGAGACACGGCCCTTCGGCTGAAACACGGACAGGGGCCTGGGCAGAGCACGTGGGGAAAAAACAAAACCAAACAACCCTCCAGCCTCCCTTTGACTCTCATATACAAGTATCACACTCGGCTGCTAATGTTTTTTATCTCAAGTTGAGTTAACATACTTATCCTTGTGTTCAATTTGCTCCCTCACAAATCTGAGCTTGGAAAACACACGTCAACTTGATTATTTTGGGTTACCTGATTAGATACAGCAACCACTTCCCCTACTGGGCAAGGAGCAACATTACTGATTGCCGGGCTAGTAAATAACCTCAGGCCAATCCGTTTCCTCATCTGTCAGATGAGGTTGATAGCAACTAGTCCTCAGGGTTCTTTGAAATATTACTCGAGAAAGGGGTGTGTCTGTGTGTGTAATTTATACAATGCCAAGCATAGTACATTCTCAGTAAATGGTGGCTCTGATTTTCATAAATTTCTATGAATCTCAGTCCAAGCTGATTTATATCCACAAGGTCAGCATGATCCCAGTGTCTCTCCATCAGCAAGAATACTTTCGCATCTAACTCTGAGCTTTAAAAATCTTGACTCTCCCTAGCTCTTCATTTTTGAAATTCAATACCAGTCTTCATCAGCAAGGTCTACCCCTTCCTTTGCCCTGAGCCAGTCTCGAGCTCCGGTTCCTCCCTGTCTGGATTCGCTACAGCTACCGGCCCTCTCTCCGTCTCCTCTACCAGTAAGAATCATTTCTGCAGATGGGTACTGCAGAGCCAGACACACCTGTTTCCTTCGACCATCCCACACTTCTGCTCAGAGGCCTCAAGGCCGCCTACCAGTCACCCACCCACTACCTTCCCATCCTCACCTCTGACACCAAATAAGCCAGCTTGCCGTCCACACCCCCCCCAACCTCAATCCCTCCTCTCCCCCTTTGTGCACTGACTGTTGAATGTAGCCCTGTCTTCACAGTAAACATCTTAATGGTGATATGATATCCCACTGACTTTAAACTGTAATTTACTTGGCCATCCTATTATTGGACATTTAGCACTCCCCCCTCTTTTATTTAGGGGTTTTTGTTTTTGTTTTGCTATTTCAGTTATGGCTGTGGTAAATGTTTCTGGTGATGATATTTTGCAGTACTATTTTATTAGGTTAGATTATCAAATGAGAAATACTAGATCAAAGATTGTGAGGATTATAAAATTCAATACTGACATACTGAAGAGCTAAAATTTTACATATAAACCTCTGGCTTCATGCTTTTTTTTTTCTGTTGTGTTTTTCTTTGTTGGGACCTTAGATATCTTGATTTTTCCTTCATTTCTCTACCTCATGAGTATAGGATTCCGCCCCCCCCAAATCAAAGACAGAGGCAGTAAGCTTTAATATAAAAATACTCCAAGGTATTCAGCAATATACCTATCAGACACTGTCAGGTAAAGTAACAACCAGCTAGTAACATAGACCCTGATGAGAGTCCAAATAAATTCAGCAGCAAAGCACATTTGCTACAAAGTGTTGGGAGTGAGGAGGAGTGAAGAAGGAAAGGAGGGAGGGAGGGAGGGAGGGGAGAGGGAGGGAGGGGAGAGGGAGGGGAGAGGGAGGAGCATGAAATGACTGTCACAGCAACATTACGTACAGAGAATAGTGCTCACCTTGGCAGGCAGCCCTTGCTCTGCCTTGCCTTCCCCTGGATCAGCTTCCTCCCTTAAAAAAAAAAAAAGGTGATATCAATATACAATTAGCACTTACTGATCCTGATACTATGCTGGGTTCTATTGTAGATAAGACAATTCCTTCTCCTCTTCAATTTACATGTGGGGACAGAGAAAACAGAAAATTTCAATATAAGAACCTAGGTGAGGATAAGAACAAGACATCAAGGGATACTGTAGACAGTTCCCAATTCATTATTTTAGGAGTAAAAGTCTTTCCCAAAGAGAGGACGTGTAAGCAAGGATTCCAAGAAAGGGTAGGAGCCAGATAAAAGAAAGGGGCAGAGTTTCAGGCAAATAGAGCAACATCTGCTGAGAACTGGGGGCAGGAAAGCACACAGACCCCCTGTGAGACTATCAGTGGTCTTCACCGCCACCCGGCACATTCCCCTTCTAGCGCCCACCTCCCCCAGAGCCCGGCCTTGAGTGGATGAGGCTCACGGGCAGAGGGCTAGCGGAGCAGAAGGAGCTCCAACCCTGGCTAAGATGTCGTCCGTTACTTCTCAGTGAGCTAAAGTCTTTGACGGACACCTCGTTTGCAAGATTTTAATTGCTACATCAGCCAGGCTATAGATTTTTCTTCTGGAGAAGTACGGGCTGGTAATGGCAAATGGAAGGCATTTGATGCCTGACATTTGTGACTCAAATATAATATTACTTTTGAAACTTTATAAAGCAACGACACAATAAATAAGAAAAATACCCTCTCGGAAGCACTAGGTAACATTACCAAATTGTCACCAATTTTGTCGCCGGGAATTCAGATGACCTGTCTAGTCTGACTAGCTTCAGTGACAAGTGAAAACATTCATTCTGATGATTTATAAATAATCCTGAACGGCTAAAACCAATAGAATTCTTTGTGACAAGAGCGGGTGGTTTACTTGCTCTGAAGTCTGTTTATTTAAGATCCAGGAGGCAGTGTTGAGAAGACCTACTCTGGGCCCAAGGCTGGGTAATCCACAGTCAGTGATCCCAAAAGAAACGACTCAGGGTAACCCACTAAATGCTCCGAAAACTTCAGATTGTTAGCAGTGCATTATTTTGCTGCGTTCATAGCAGCACAAATGACTGGCTCATTTTAGAGGTGGTTCCATCCCATAAAAAAGGAGCCTTGGTGAGACATGGTAAAGAAATGCCGCTGAGGAACACACACAATAGTGCCGTCGGCTTCCCGCTTTTAGCACTTCTGAAAGCAACACTATCTCCTTCTCTTCGGCCCATCTTCCATCACCCGCGGAGAAGTTCAAACCCCTGCCCCGTGGCTCCCATCACCAGTCAGACATGCGAGACTAGAAACGGAATGTACTCTTTGAAGTGTGACCGGCACCTTCCCCTCCTTGCTACCCTTACTATTAACCAGAGGCGACCCCTTGAACGCAATTCCATAGCCCATTTAACTCCCTAATGGAAGTCAGAGGTCTGTTGTTTTCTCTGCGCTGTCCTTTCATGGAGAAGCCACCTTACAGTACACTCCAGACCGGGAAGAGGCTGGAGCCTCCGTGACAAAGCCCGTGGAACCAACATTGACATTGAGGAAGGAGGGGACGTGTAACCCACATCAGTGTCCCTCTAGCAGAGTTCCTGTCCTGGTCTTGCATTCACACTCTCCCTTTCTCTCGACCACGGTAAGATCAGTTCTCCAAAGTCGCAGGCCACGGCATACTTACGCATCTCCCCGGACTTTCCTCTTGCCGCTGGACTGAAGGAATTGTTTCCTGTAGGACTCGGGGGTGAAGGGATTGATATTAACCAGAGCCGAGGAGGTCGCTTCATCTGCGAAGGAAACAGGCGTGAGCCTGAAGTGCTTGGAGCCTCGGGAGGGCAGCTTCCCTGTCGAGGAGATCACGGATTGGCTCAGCTGGCCCTGGATGAGGGAGGCAAAAGGCAAATCAGAATGGGGTTAGTGAAAAAAAAAAAAAGAAAGAAAAGAAAAAAGTTGCCCATCTGTTAGCTAGTTAATATTTGAACCACAGAGTGTCATCGCTGAAAGAGGCCTTCGAGGTTGCCTGGTTTCATGTAAACTAGTCGCTTCATAAGTGGTCCTCTGATAAAAATGCAGATTCCCAGTCTATCTCCTGAGAGTCTGGCCATGGGCCTGGCACAGGAGGCTGTACTTGTGTGTGTCCCCCGCCCGTGCTGGGGCAGTTCTGACAGCCAGCTGGGAAAGCCGCCAAAGCCAGTCCCGCCCCCAACTTTCTCAGGATGACATTTAAGCTTAGACAAGTGAAAATGACTTTAGAACACCTGATCCTTATGTTCTTAGAATGTAGATTTTAACTTCCCCTCGGTTCTTCATCAAAGTGTGGGCTTGGCGCCTACTAAGTAGCTGAGGCGGGGCTGGCTGCTGGGAGGTGAATCCGGCTCTTTAGGGATGAACGGTCCATTAGGCAGCGGTTCATCAATGTTTCAGAAATAATCACTTGGTAAGGGAAAGACTTCATAGACTAAACGTGGAAGAAGAAATTTCCAATTCCCCTTACAATGTAGGCACCAAATAAAGTAGGGTAAAAAAAAAAAAAAAAAAAAAAAAAAAAAAAAAAAAAAAAAAAAAAAAAAAAAAAAAAAACAAAAAACAACAAAAAAAAAAAAAAAAAAAAAAAAAAAAAAAAAAAAAAAAAAAAAAAAA
>PVJI01016206.1:0-38929 GCA_004026765.1 Micronycteris hirsuta
GGAGGTGGCCAAGCAGGGCCGGCTGCACCTAGTGTTTTCCGCAGTGTCGGTCGACAGTTCTTTCTACTGCTGCTGATAGTTCTCCCGGTCCTAATGGGATTCGTATAGACATCTTAGTGGCCCAGCCCGGGGGACACGTCGAAGGGCAGAATTATCCTTCTGAAAACAGAGGCTTTGTGTTGCTTTGGTAAGTTCATCATATCTGCCTGCTTCTCCCCCCAGGAGGAACCCTGTCTGAGGAGAATCTGAGGCCTTCTTGTAAAGGAGTGTATTGTTCAGTTGCTCATTTAAGGATAATAAAGGGATGTAGAACAAAGTAGGGGGTCGATGTTCCTGGAGAGCCCGGAACCAGCCAGGAGAAATGCCCAACGACAGTAGGAACAGAAACCCACTTCCAGGCCCACCTGGACCCATTTCGTCGTCTCAGGCCAGGGACCCGGTGGTGGGGCTTCCACCACAGCTTCTCCCAAAGACCGAACACCTCTGTCACCTGCTCTGATCTCGCAGCATGTGGCTGCCACCTCACATCACTCACTTTCACTTTCTGACTGTCTGATGGGTGCATTGCTTGGTGGAAAGTGGGTCATGTGGGTCTGGAAGTGGACGTGGTTTTCAGTCTTCGTCTCCCCAGTGCAGGAAGGCAGGTGAGAGGGGTCTGGTGTGTTAGGTGAGCCATGGTGGGCATGCCCCACCAACAACTTACCAGAAACACACAGACATGCTGACCCTCAGCTAATGTGGAAGCTGTAATCAGGAGAAAGGGCTGTTGTGGCCGCACACAGGTCTGACACTCCGGGAGCTGTTGCCCTGATATGTGGATTCAGTCTCTCCATCCTTGTGGCTATTACATCCCTACTGGTAGATAAAGTCCTTAGAGTTACCTTGTTTGGGTGTTAAATAGTCAGCTAACATTACTAACCCTTTCTCATTGGTTGACTGATTGATTCATTAAGTATTTACTGAATGCCTAGTATGTGCCATGCACTGTGAATTATCGGGCGATATTAAACTAATATGATTCCGTCTCTATTCTTAAGGACGTTGCTGCACCACAGGGAAGGGGGATGAGACATAGCTCGTTGTGAGAGAGCCGAGAGGACTGGGAGAGAGGGAAGACCAGGACGATGTGGGGTAGGGGGTGGCGTGGGGGTGGATGTGTTGGCTGTATTGTTTCCGGATAGAGTGAGCCCTGAAAGGAATCCTAAAGGTCAGAGGGGGTGGAGCTGGAGAGGCCTCCTTGGCCAAAGAGCCATATGTCCTAGGAAACTCTTAGAAAACACCAAGTCATACAGAAAGGCTGGAGCGTAGACTCCAGGGATAGGCATGGGAGGAGAGGGGGACAGAGGCCTCGACAGGGGTCAGTTCATGAAAGATCTGGAATTCTGTGATCTGAATTCAGATTTCAGCCCGAAGAGAATTCAGATTGCATTCTGAAGATAGCTGCTGAGGAGTTTTAAACAGTCGAGTAATAGGCTCAGATTTGTGTCTGAGGAAAAAAGACAGCTGTGTGGAGGATAGACTGGAAAGGGCCAGGGAGAGCAGACTGAAGACCCAGACCAGGTGACAAATTCTGAGACTTGAACTGGTGTCAATCTGGAAGAAGAGAAGAGGATGGGTAGGAGAGAGGTGCAGAAGACTGACCCCTAGGCCATGTCTCATCTCCCATGTGATGATGGGATGAGGCAAAGGGGAGAAGAAGTAGATGCTTTGATATGCCACCCTGCACCCCTCAGACCAAAGGACTTACTCCTCCAGCTGCTAGAAGAATTTCCCTTGGCTGAAGACAGGTATCTTGTCCAAGGTCACACAGACTCTTCCGGGATAGCCCACATCCAGTGACTGGTCAACATTAGGGTATAAAAGATACATCCCAGATCCCTGGTCCCACCTCCAGACAACTCCGAGGGTCATCCCAGCTTTGGAGCATCCTGAAGGGTTACCTGAGACCTTGGCTGAGACTTCACTGCAGCTCCATGTCTTTGCTTGCTATCCTGCTTTCCTCCCTTCCCATCCACAGGTGCGGATCCCAAGAGCACTTTTCAATACTTCTTCTTGTGTCAGTCCTCATCTATGGTGCTGCTTCATGGGAAACCTGAACCTGCAGTGGATGATGTTTCATCATTTACTGATATGTGGAATATAGAAAAAGGAGAGCGATCATGAGGTCAATTTTGGAAAAGGTGAGCTTAACTTCCTGTGACTTTCTAGGAGTTGGGGCTAAATTTCAAGAGAAATGTGTAGACTGCAAGAATAGATTTGGAAGTTGTTAGTGTTTGGGGTTAGTTCAAGTCTTGGATTGGCCCATATCCCAGCATATACCAGGAAGCATATACCAAAATTTCTGGAAAGGGAAATGTCATGATCCTTGACTTTCTTCATCTTTGGCTTCTTATCTAGCTCTTGACTTCATGCTGAGTTCCTGATCCGTTGAGTTACTCTGGCCTTCATTTCTGCTAACCTAGACTCTAACCCTGGTCTTGCTTCAACCCCACCCTCCAGAAATACCTCAGCCCCAGCCTCTCCTATATATGCCCACTTCATTTTTAGCCTTGACCCAATTCCCCAAGACCTGGCTTTTCTCCCTGTCTCTATGATTCAATGCCAAGCCTACTGCTGGTGTGAATCCCTCTTAGAATTCTGAGCATCCCAATCGTAAATATTGTTATCTAGCCACTGTTCATTCCTGCCTTCTCCAGATTTTTGGCTGTAGATGGTGATGCTTTCAACCCATGACTATATCAGTTTCTGGAACCCTTCACTGTTGGTTAGAGTTTCACTCTGTAGAGTCAGCCATTATCAGGGGAGCGCTACTCCACTGTCTTTGAGCATCAATCTGTATCACATTGGGCCTCTGTTCTATTTCCTTGATGCCTGTGTGGTTAGCTGGTTCCTCTTTGACATTCAGATCATAGCTTCAAGTGTCAGCTTTTCAGAGAGAGCTCCCTTAGTCACCCAATCTCCCATAGCCACCCACTTCTTCTCTCTGACATCACCCTCTTTTACTTTTCTGCATAGCACTTATTACTATATGACATGTTCTTATTTGTTCCTCTGTCTTCCCCCAACTGGAATGTCAATCTTTAAAAATGAGGGTCCGCATGGGAATCTTTCACCATTCTGTTCCCAGCTCCCAGAACAGTGCGTGGCACATGGTAGGTGTTCAATAAATGCCTGGAATATGGTAGGTGTTTAAAAAAAATGAACAATTGGCTGAATGACTCTGTTTTTTGGCTGCTGTGGCCCCTTATTAGATTGAACATCCCCAGATAATGCATCAAGTGGAATTAAATCTGAAGTTCTCACACCCTCTGTCTCCAAGTTTCTGGCATGCTCTAAGGCAAAGCCTGCCTGAAATATGAGCATTTATGTTATGGGGATCCAGACTCATCCCCTGTCTCCTAGGCTACTAGTTCATTTCATCTCTTGGATGATAATTCTTTCTCATTTTGTTTTCTCCTGCACCACTGCCTTGATTGGTGGTGATTAGCAGAAGGTGGTCCATTTATGTGAAACACCTGCTTCCCACCTGTGTCCCCATGAGCAGTCAGCTCTGGACCTTAGTGCAGGAAGCTGGTGGGTGTCCTTCATAGCTGAGTGGGCTTCCAGAATTTTCTCCAGGAGTCAGATCCAAACTGGCACCATATGGGTGACCATCTGTATGTCATTTTGCCAGCATTTCATCGAATACATCTGCCAGCTTGTGAACGAGACCTGGGGAGGCCTAGGGGGCACCAAGGAGAACTGATAGAAAAACTGACCTAAGAAGAAGGCTGAGCCAGATGGAGCCATTTCCACTTTGTGAGTCAGGCAGTAATTCAATTGGCCTCCCTTCACTTGTTCATGGAACCAGCAAACACCAGCTCGGAAGACTGCGTTCTTGCCTCACTCCCATCAAACCACTCTGAAGAGAGGGGACAGATGTGTCAAAGGTTATTTCACCCAACCCAGGCATGAAAAGCACACCCTGGCACATCGAAGTTCCCATGGTCGGGGAACTAGATGACAGGGAGGCTCTGTGCATGCTCCTAGTCCTTGTGTCATAGCCAAGTCATTCATCCAACATGAGTCAGGCTACATGATGTGCTAATTACCTAACATTGTTACTTAGGTCAGTGATAGAACTCACAGAACCAAGATGCAACACATTTGATTGGATAGGTCTGGAGGATTACATCGGTCAAAAGTGTAGAGGAAACTGAGATGAAGCTGCAGGTACTCTGAAAACATTTCTTAGTTCTGCATGTGTGATTTACAGGTATGATTCGGCCACCTTATCTCCAATTGCACTCACCCCAAACTGTTGCCCCGTGGGGTCATGGGGCAGTTTGCAACCTCGTCCATTATTTTATTTGTTCTCTCACGAATTCATCCGCTTGACACTTTGATATGCTTTTCCAGTGTTCTGCGCTGTAAGAGGCATAGGGGATACAGAGCTGACTGCAATGGCAGCCTCGCCCTGAAGGAACCCAGAGACAGGCAGGGCTGGATGGTGTGTGAATAATCAGTGCAGTGAGGAGAAAACAAGGGGTCCTTATCCCAGACTTGGGGGAAAGAAAGATCAGGAAAGGTTCCTGCAGAGGGAACCTGAGTCAGACTTTAAGGAGGAATAGAATTTAGTCGAATAGGGAGAGAAGGGAAAGCATTCCAGGCAGAGGCAGCAGCATGTGCGAAGGCTGCTCGTGGGACGTGCAGAACTGGGGGTGCCCCGTAAGCAGCTTCAGTATGGCCGCAGTGTAGGTTCTCGGAGGTGCAAACGGTCAGGTGAGGTGTTTGGAGAGCATCCTAAGGGCAACGAAGGCGATGGAAGGACTGATCAGAGAATCAGACCTGAGATTCCCGGGAGACGATCCTGGCTGGAATGTGGAAAATGGATTGGAGAGGGACAGAATTGCAAGCAGAGGGCCCGGGTTGGCTGTCGTTTGGAAGCTACGAACAACTGGAGGGAGGTGGGAGGGGGTGATTGGGCTGAAGGGATGTAAGTATAGAATTTGTAATTGATTGGATGTAGAGGAGGTTGAACAAAAGTATGAGAACCAAACTTTAGTCTTGGAGAACTGGATGGATGAAGGTGTCATGAACAAAGATAAGGAACCACAAGGAGTAGCAGGTGGGAACACTCCGTCCTCTCTCTGCAGCCTTGGAAGGAGAAGGCCTGCATCAGCCAAGTGGCTCCCAAGGGCCTTGAAAGGAAGCTTCATCTACAGGGGACTCGGAAGATGCCTCTCTCATCTCTCCCTAGAAATCAGATTGCTGTTAAGTCTCCTTGGGAAGCCTGAGGGGGACAGGATGGCCACACTGGGCATTGGGCACTGGACACAGCCTACACTGGGGTGCATAATGAGGCCAGCTGCCTATGAACTAAAATGAAGTGTTTATGAGCCAACTGAGTTTCTAGACTCTGACTCATAGGGGGCGGGCGGAAGGAGCAGAGGACAGGGCTTGGCTGGTGGGCCCTGTTGCCTTTTGAGGGCCAGGGAAATGGGGAGTTTTGACCTGTTGCCTTTTGAGGGCCAGGGAAATGGGGAGTGGCTGGCTGGAGACCCAAGTTCTAGCCCCTTGGTCATGAAGGAAGCTGAAGAGCTACTTGAAAGGGGTCTTATGCATAGATTATACCAACACAGGCTCTGCTTTCTCCTAAAGCAATTTCAAAGCCACTACATTCTCCACCTGCATTTGGCTAATGGCCTGATTAGAGCCACACTAATAACCTTCAAACACTCTCAGGAGCAGCCTTGGCTCTGAAAGGTGCCACCCCCCTTTCTCCTTGCCTGATTTCATGCTTCTCTGGGACAGCAATGACAACAGCTGTTTATTCCTCCCAGGGCCTGAGTTACTTGGAGGAGAGGCAGATGGCTGTGGGCTCATTCCTGAAGTGCACTTCTGGGGACCGTCAGCTCGGGCTCCCAGGCTGACATCCCGCACAGGCTCCAGGTCAGAGCCTGAGCACTCCCCATGAATATGGATGCTGAATATGGAGGCCGATTGCTCTATTCTGCAGGGCAAATCTGTCACCCTGGGCGGGGATGACATTTTTGCTGAGATACAGGGTCAGGGGGAAGCATGGTCCCCTGAGCGTCAAGGAAAGATGCTTTAAGATTTAGGATGCTGGCTTCTTAAAGAAAGGAGTCACTATCACAAAAGGCAGTACAGAGAGGGATTTGTGTCTGCCACATGGTCCCTCCACTGAATGTGTTTCTCTTTCCCTGACAGCGCCTGGTTGAGAGCCTGGCTGGATGGCGTGCTACTGGAGGGGTTAATGGTGGCTAAGAATTTGCACGGACCAGCACCTAGATAGCTTCCAGTTCTAAGGGGCTAGGTGTCCTGGCTCTTGCCTTGGCTGATAGTGTTCCCTGTTTCTTATTACCCCAATCCCACCTAACCACCTGGGTTCAGCTCACACCTCACCCATTTACTCCTTGAACTCGTGCCTGATGACTCCAGCTCACACTGATCTGACTTACACTATCTGAAGAGCCCAGTCCCTGCTGTGACTATCATTTGGGCACTTCATTATATGCTGCCATGCTCACTCATTGCTCTGCGTGGGTCTCACACACACACGGAGACTGTAAGTGCTCGTAGGCAGGCATAATGCCCTTTATGTACTATTTTCATGGTCCCTTGCAGGACTTGGTTTGTGCTGAGCAGACAATATTCTGAGGGAGGGGTCTCCAGGACATCAGTGGGGCTGGTTGTGGTCACTGGATATGAATACAGGTCCATAGACTTCCCGTCAGTGTCTCTGGGCATCAGGGCTGGACGTTCCCTCTCCTTCCTGCCCATGCATAGCTCTTTAGTAGGCCTGTGCGAAGGAGCCATCCTCTGAATTGGGTTTGTTATTTGGGTGACTGGATTCCCACCAGAGTAGCAGTCTGGTCTAATTTTGATGGTTTTCTGCTTAAAGATGGTGCAAGTGGCAACTGACAGGAATGGCCCAGGACAATGGTTTAACCATTTGGAGCCATGACCCACTCAGGGGCTCACATACTTCTGTGTCTTTGTCCAAGTCCTTTCCTTTCCCTGAAAGATCCCTCAACATCCCTTTCATCAGCATCCACGTACAAATGCCTACTTACCCCTTAAGCCTCAGCTCAAATGCCACCAGCCTTCTGTAGTGTCTTCCAACCTCTGGCCCCAGAATTCCGAAATGGTTTATAAATCCTTTCCCTTTGGCACTGTCCACACAAAGCCACGCTCATTTGGGTGCCTAGCCCACTGGCAGACTCCTGCAAACCCTTTCAGGGGCAGGCTCTGCCTCCTCTGCCTTTGTGTCCTTGACCTGAGCTGGGCGTGTTGTGAGTGTGCAATACACGTTTGTGAAATTGAACTGAGTGAATGCCGATGGTAGTGCAGAGCCACTGAGATGTTTTAGGCAGAAAATGGATATATTTCGATAGTGCTGGAGGCTTTTGATCCAAGACAGGGATGTTACTGCAAACAATCAAGGTCAAGCTCTGGACCTCCGCTAGGGCAGAGGCAGAAAGGACGGAGCAAAGCGGAATCAACAGGATTCAATGTCAGGTGGAGCATGGCAGCTGGAGGAGTGAGGGTAGATAGAGGTTTACTCCGAGGTGGTAGGATGGGGTCCGTGGGCTATCATCAAGGCAGGCACGTCACTGGGGAGAAGGAGGATGTGGGTGCATTCCAGAAGATAGTAAACTCCTCCCAAGCCAAAGAAAAATTTAAAGGCCATTTCCTTTTCCAAATTAGTAACATGAAGGTCTTTCAAATGAGGGGAATTAAGCTCTAATGGTAGAAGCAGGTAGATGAGCTGCTTGCGTTCTGGGCTGAAGGGAGAAGTACTCAAGCCATGAGTCAGAATGCAGGTTGAAGGGAATTTCAACTATTTTCTGAAAGGGCTGGGGCAGTTCAAGGGGCCAGAGTTCTGGCCTGTAGAGGGAGAGAAGAGGCTTTCATCCTGTGCCAATTCCCAGGCCACTCCTGTAGCCTCTCTGCCTCTCTTGATGGTGACACACTCTGATTTCTTCCTCTGTATAAAGCGAGATGTGATTCGCATTTTGAAGGCGGTGTCCATCTGTTACTTGGGCTGTGATGACCCAGGTTAGGTCACCAGTCATCTGAGCTCTTTCTGTGTCCCTCAGATCTGGAAATAGCAGCTCAGGGGCCTGAAGAAGTGACTTTCTCCTTTGGAGGCTATGCTGCACTCCTTCCAGGGACATTAGCGATGCGGACTCCGGCCAGCGGGGTCCATGTGTTGTGTCTGTGACAAACAAATTCACACGGACTGCAGAAGTCCTGTGGAGAAAAAGAGATGGTGTGGCTGCTCTCTAAGTGAGAGAGGGCCCCAACTCCTGCCCAGACAGGCTTTTATTGCTTTTCTGGGCACATTACATCAAGGATGGTCCTCATTTAGTATGCACAGGTTCACTTTAGGTGATTACCTTTCACAGATAACAAAGGAGAGGAAGTTGCTAATTACTACAAAGAAAAAGGATATTTGCAAATGCAAGGGAAAAAGTGGTTAAACTGGTTAAACTCCATACTTGGGAGGTTTAGCACAGATTTTAGGAAGTTACTTTAAAGATATGTGGTAAACATTTGCTGCCTCAATTAAGGGTGAGGGAGTTTTAGCAAAAAGCAAGCCTCAAAGCAGCCTGGGGACAATGCAGGCCTGATTCCCCATGGCAAAACCTATCTGTGGGCCTGGGTCCTGTGTGCCGACTCGCTCCCGCTGGTTTTCTGAGTCAGGGGCTGGGCTACATTCACCACTGCCACGTGGACCAGTTCCCTATACACCAGGAAACCTAAGTCCCCTTTGAGTCTAGAGTGGTAGCTGGCACCACAGATGGCACATGTAGCTGGAGCTCAGTGTGCGGTTCAGACAGGTGTGTGGTATGAAGACACCTGTCCCTGTGTGCATTTTACTGCCCACACGGGCAACCCCAGATTCTTCAAATAACACTCATTTTGATGTTTCCTGGTGACATCTCAGCTGTTGCCCTGTCATGCTAAGAAAGAGCTGCACTAGATGCATGTGCTTTTCAGAGGTGAAAAGGGGCCAACTCTGGAAGGAAGAAGGGTGGGAGACAGAGGGCAGAGGGAAGTGCTAAGACCTGGTGAGGCTACAGGGGTGGGGAACCCTGGCCATGTGTAAATACAGAGACCGCTGTTTCTTCTCCAAGAAATTTTGCTCAAATGTTCCAAGTTTAGGCACCATAGACAACCCTCAGCATAGAACATTTCAACCTCTCAATGTATTTGCTCTGAAGATTTTCTTACAGATACGAATTTCATGTGGAGGTGAATATAGAATTCTGGGCAAGAGAAAATTACTGATAGCATTGGTATCACCTCTGAGTTAGAGACAGTTCATGGCTTTGTTGTTACTGTCAGATAATATCCCTGCCTGCGGCAGCCCCCTGTTGGGACCTTCAGTGCAGATAGGCATGAAGACGACTTTAATAGACAAATGGGGCCCAGCCTCATGCACCTGGGGCACCTCCCAGCAGCCTCACTCTCCAGGCCACACCAGTGAAAGGAAGGAGCCCTGTGGACAGAAGCCGGTGCTGCCACGAAGCCTCTGTATTTATTTCCACCAGAAAGGCACAAGGCATCCCAGAGCCTTTGGATTTCAAACTGGGGCCTGGACTTAGAATTTGGTGTAAATTAATATTACTAATGAAATTTGCTTGATATCAGATCTCCTTCAAAAACCATCTGTTCTTCCCAAGGTATCATGGGCCACTGAGGGCCTGGAAAAGGGCAGTTGGACCCATCGGGCTGAGAACCCCAGTTTGACAACGAGGAAGAGAAGAGCCAGATCCCAGATCTCCAAACCTCTCTGCAGCGTGGGACCACAGCATGGCTCTAAGGATAGCAATGGATCACAAAACTATACGATTCTGGTGACATTTTTGCAAGCAGTTCTATTGCAAATCATTAACACAGACAAAAGGGTTTATGCTTCAAGAAAGCACCCTGTGGACTTACAGAGGTGCTCCAGCCTGCCTGCTGCTTTACTAGTGAGTTAAACGGATGCCATTATCATGTGGGAGGCCTGGGTCCCTTCCCTGTAGAGGAGCGTCGTTTATTTTATTTCTATTACAGTTACAGGATGATGCGATTCCAGGGAGACTCTGCAGGTGCTTTGTGGGAGAACAACACGATCTTGCTTTGGGGACTCAGTTTGAGGGGCCCACACTGGAGGTGCCTGCCTTCGCATGGCCAAACAGAGACATACCTGTGCTGGTTCTATAGGACTGGATGAAACGCCCTACATAGAAAAAACTGGGAGGATAAAATGTGTGCTGCCTGCGTGGAAAGGGAAGCCAAAGGTGACAGGGGGACCACAAACGAAGGAGAATCTTCCTCAACTGCGTTCACGGAGGCTGAACATGGTTGTGTGAGACACTTCGCCTTGAACCCTGATGAGGGGTCTAATGACTGAGAAATCAAAGAGATATCATCATTGGACTGTTTCTCTAAGAGGCGGTCCCACCAGGTGGCCCTTGAAGACTGGGACGGGGAGCCTTGAGCCGTCCAGGGACACATTCCCAGACAGGAGTGAGAGCAGAAGTCACCGCCCACACCAGGGCCTGTTCTGCGCAGACCACCACACACGGCATCGGTTTCCAAATGGGGCTGGCTTTTATTACTTGCAGTGATGAAGCCAGCAAAGAAAGGTGCATCCCAGCTGTACTTCTAAGGGCAATCGGGGTGCAACTGGACGCAGACATGCCCTTCCCCTCCCTCTCACTGCTGCCTTCAGGCCACTGACCTGTGACCTCTCTCTTGGAAGCCTTCTCCTTCGGAGGGAACATCATCAGGGGGCTATTCCATCCTCTCCTCAGTCTCGGTGCCCTCCTCTATGGACCTCCTGGTCGCATCTTCATTTTCCAGAGATGAGGACCCTAGTCACCGACTCTCAAGCCATTCCCCCACTCCACCTCCTGTTGTCATTCCACGTGACCTCAGTATTCACCAGGATGACGCTCGCCACCTTCTCCACCACCCTCTCCAGTCCAGCCACCCCCATGGTCATACCCTGGATGCCTCAGAATTCCTCCGCCTCTGAAATAATAAACTCTGAACACCACCTCCCATCGTTTCTCCCCCTTCTCTGCTTTTAGTCCCAGGAAATCTGCTCCCAGCCTGCCAGCCCTACCCTCACGCCCTTTTGGGTGGGCCTTAGGTCTACTGACCCCACACCATTCCTCCACCCTCATTTGAATCTTCTGAAATACTCAACACTCACCTCTGCCTCTCCACTCCCGTATTCAGTGAGTCACCATGGGGCTTTATATTGAACGACGGCATCTCATGACCGTGTCCCCTCCCTCCGTCCTCACTGTGGGGCCCTGCCCTAGTTTGAGCCATCATGACATCTCTCCTTGGTCTCCAGCTCTGACTTGTTTTCCCCATGCGCCCACTCCAGCCTTCCATACTCTGCATGCTCATCACGGGCACCACTCACTGCTCCAGACGGGACAGTGATTTTCAGGCCACCTCCTTCCTCATTTCCTCTTAGGAAGCGGTAGTTGCCCCTTGTTATGTGCATTTTATTTGTACCTGTGCCCCTCTGTCTCGTGTCCCCTTGGTTGACCACATGTCTCTATATTCTACTAGATGTCACTTCTGAGGACAAGAACCACATTTATTCAACTCTATAAGCTCAGCAGCTAGCACAACACCTGCCACAGGGCCAGTCTCAATAAGCACTTACAGACTGACATTTCCCAGGACGTGCCTTCCATCACACCTGCCCCCTGGGTCATGTGCGGTCCGACCTCATTCCCACCTATCGTTGTCGGGGGAGATACCCTCCTGCTTCTGCCAGTTTCTCCTTCCTCTGTGGGCCAGTTGCTGGGTGGTCATTTCTATTCTGTCAGAACATGAGGCTGGGCTGTGGAGGGGGTGGGAGGGGCCACAGAGACTGGGGAATGGCACAGAACACTGTGTGAGTGAACTGGCAGAAGTTCCGTGGGCTCGCCAGCTGGTACCATGTGTAAGAGCCAAAGGAAAGTTCATTTTTTCCTGCCCAAATCTCAGAATCTTGAGTTCAGTCATGAACTTCAGTGCTCAAGGCTTAGGAGGGAGAAGTGTCAAAGTCACGGCTGCTTCCTGCCTGACCAGGGGGGAGGTTGTGGGTGTCGTGCATGTGTGTGTGTTGGGGGTGTTGCCAGCCAGTGGGCATGTTTTGACAGCTAGTAACATGCCTCCACAGCAGAACAAGAGGAAGAGCCACTGGTCCAATTGGTAATTTATCTTTTGGTTGGTTCCCAATGTTTTCCCTTTGTTCCTGACTTGATGCATTCATCTGCAGGCTCAGCGAGTTCACTCTGGCAAAGCCTTGCATGAATAGAAGCTTTTAACTGCTCACTAAATCAGCTCATAGTCATGTGCATGTGTGCACGGGTGTGCATACATTCACAGATTATCCTAACCCGGAATGAAGAACCTTTCTTCCAGGTTGCTTTGTGTGGGTGGCAAGCAGAGAGCCAGCAGAGGGAACTGGAGTTTGTTCGGGGAAATTCTGGGGGCAGCCAGACCAAAGCGCACAGACCCTGTGGAGAACAGGGGTGAGCATTTGGTTGGAAAGGATATGGGTAGGGCTTTTTCTGGACTTCAAACTCTCTTCCCATGCAGTTATCAGGCTGAAAAAAAAAAAAAAAAAGATAGGAAGCATCTAGCTCATTGGTTCCCATCTGACTGTGTATCAGAATCACTTAGGATTACTCCCCCTTCACAGTTTTATTGAGATTTTATTGACCTGTACATTGTATTAATTTAAAGTGAACCACGTATGATTGGATGTCTATTGAAATAATTACCACAATAAGTTCAGTTAACATCTATCATCTCAGATAGTTATTATTTTTTTCTTGTAATGACAGCTTTTAAAATTTCTTAGTAACTTTCAAATATACAATGTGGTATTATTAACTATAGTCTCTATGTTGTGCATTAGATCCCCAGAACTGATTTATTTTACAGCTAGAAGTTTACAGCTTTTAGACCATCTTCACCCATTTTCCTTACCCAGACCCCTGCCATTGGCAACCACCAATCTGTTCTCTGTTTCTGTGAGTTTGGTTTTTTAGATTCCACATAAGAGAGATCATATAGTATTTTTGTCTTTCTCTGACTTATTTCAATCAGCATAATGTCCTCAAGGTCCATCCATGTTGTTGCAAATGGACCTCTTTGGGTTCGTCTTGTTTGGGACTCTACTTCCTGGACTTGTATGTCTATTTCCTTCCCCAGGTTAGAGAAGTTTTCTGTCGTTACTTTTTCAAACAGGTTTTCCATTTCTTGTCCTCTGTCTTCTCCTTCTGGCACCCCCATTATGTGAATGTTGGTGCACTTGAAGTTGTCTCAGAGACTCCTTATACCATCCTGACTTTTTCAAATTCTTTTTTCTTTTTGCTGTTCTGATAGGATGTTTTTTGCTTCCTTATATTCCAAATCTCTGATTTGATTCTCAGCTTCACCTACTCTACTGTTTATTCCCTATTAAGTATTCTTCATTTCTGACTGGTTCTTTTTTATGCTTTCTAATTGCACTTCCATGTGTCCTGTCTCTTTGTTGGGGTTCGCACTGAGTTCATCTACTTATTCCCCAAGGTCATCGAACATTCTTAGAACTAGTGTTTTGAACTCTGCATCTAGTAGATTGCTTGTCTCCATCTTGTTCTTTTTCTGGAGTGTTGTTCTTTTCTTTCCTTTGTCTCTGCATTTTGGTAGCCTCCCTGTGTTTGCTTCTATGAATTAGGCAGAGCTGCTCCAGCCCCTGGGCTCAGTAGAGTGGCCTCATGTAGAGATGTCCTGCAGGGTTCGGTGGCAAAGCCTCCTTGGTCACCTGAGCTGGGCACTCAAGAAGCATCACCCACTCCCTAGCGGTGTGGTGTACACCCTCCAGTTGTGGTTTAGCCTTGATTGCTGTTGGCACATTACTGGGAGAGATTTACCCCCAGGCTAATCAGCTATAAGGACTAGCTCTGACCACTGACCACTGACCATAGTGTGGGGTGGGCCCCTGCACTATGGAAGATCAGCTGTGCTGGAACCCACACCACAAAGCAGGACTTACTTCAGCAGGGCTCCAGTGCCCTCTGAGTCCACCCCAGGAGTTTATCATTTGTGGAAATGGTTGGGTGGTGCTTTGACATAGTCTGAAGCTGTCCACCAGGTGTGCTGGATCTGGGGCCTTCCAGGAGGTGCAGACTAAGGTCAGCCTCTGCCTGTGTTCTGCCTGGGACCACATAGAATGAGCTACAAAACAATCTGCAGATGGCTGCTACTTATGCTGGGCTTAGAGGTGCCCAAGTAAGGCCAAGCTGTGAACCAAGTCTGGCTGTAGCTAGTGCCAGGCCTGAGGCCATGTAGGTAGAGGTGTGGGGTATGCTGAGGCCAGATGATGCTTCTTTGAGAGATTTTAGGAAAATCTGAAGCATGAGCCAAGAGAAGTCATTTGTATAGAAAAGCCACTGGAAGCAGCTTGGGTGGGCCTGCCTGTTGGGTGGGGAAGGGTCTCAGGGAATCACCAGGGTAGGGTGAACAGTGATTGCCAGGTTGGTGGAGACTCAGATACGGTGCTGACTTGCAGGCTCTGGGCGGGGGGACGCAGAAAAGGAAAAATGGCCTCCACCAGCACTTCTTTCTGGGAGAAAGATGCATTTCCAGTTCTTGCCTTGATGTCAGACAATTCATTTCCTCCCCATATGTCCCTGGTGCCTTTTGAGCTGCTGCCCCAGCGCCAGAGCTCAGAGGAGCGAGTCTGAGTGAGTCTGTATGTGGGCCTTTAAGAGGAACTGCCTGGGACTCTAGAAGTCCTCCATCTCACTCGGCCACAATCCCCACTGGTTTTCACAGCCAGAAGTTAAGGGGACTTCTCATCCTGGCACTGGAACCCTGGGCTGGGGGGCCTGGTGTGGGGATCCTCCCTCCTCAGGGACCCCTCACTCCTCAGGGAGGACCTCCGCAGCTGAGATATCCCTCCCCGTTTTTACCCACCACACTGGGTGTGGGACCAGCCTGTCTTACTTGTCTTTGCCCCTCCTACCATTCTCAATGCGGCTTTTTCTTACATCTTTAGTTGTAGGACTTTGATTCAGGTAGATTTCAGGCAGTTCAGAATGGTGGTTGTTTTATAGTGTAGCTGCAATTTTGATGTGGTTGTGGCAGGATGCAAGTACCACATTTACTTATGCTGCCGTCTTTTTTAAAAAATATATTTTATTTTTATTTTATTTAATTGTTATGCTATTACAATTGCTCCATTTCCCCCCCCTTTATTCCCCTCCGCCCCCCTCCACCTATGCTGCCGTCTTGACCCTACTGAGTTTTAAGGCTTCTCTATATGCTGTGTTGTAGGTTCAAGTACCTGTCAGTTATACACTTCTCAAATGTTTTCTCTTGATCTGAGGGTTGTTTTTTCACTTTCTTCATGGTGTCCTTTGAAGCACAAAAGTTTTAAATTTTGATAAAATTTATTTTATCTATTTTTCTTGTTGTTACTTGTATTTTTGTTATATGTAAGAAACTGTTGCCTAATCCAAGAACATGAAGATTTATCTATATATTTTCTCCTAAGGATTTTACAGCATTAGTATCTTTGATGCATTTTGAGTTAAGTTTTGTATATGGTGTGAGGTAGGGGTCCAACTTTACCTCTTTTAACTTCAATTTCATTTAGTTTCCAGCACCATTTGTTGTAAAGACAGTTCTTTCCCCCACTGAATTGCTTTGGTACTCTTGTCAAAAATTAATTGATCATAAATGTATAGATTTAGTTTTAGACTCTCAAATCTATTCCATTGGTCTGTTGGTCTATTCTTATATTATCCCAATCATTGTAGCTTTATAGGAAGTTTTGAAGTTGGGATTTTCCACCTTTCAGCACACACAGAGAAGGCTGGGACGTGGCTCGAGTGGAAGGGCTTGACGAGATGGGCTGACGATATATACTGAGAGGTGGGGCTGTGGGAATCATAAAAGATCAGGACTCAGGTGACCCAATCTTTAAAGTTTGCACTGCCATGGTCCTGTATAACCTTATGTAAGTCACTTGTTATTTCTGGGCCTCTCTTTTTCATCCTGTAGAATGAAGTCTCTAGGTTAGTTGATTGTTAAAGGAATTTTCAATTCTTATAGTCTAGCAGGGGTGTGCAACCTTTTGACGTCTCTGGACCACACTGGAAGAAGAAGAGTTCCCTTGGGCCACCCATTAAATAGACTATGACGTGTAATCACACACAAAAAGATCTCATAAGGTTTAAGTAAGTTTACGATTTTGTGTTGGGCCACATTCATAGCCATCCTGGGCCACATACAGCCTGCAGGCCGCAGGTTGGACACCCCTGGAGACTCCAGTGTCTTTGGGCACTCGATTTCCACAGACAGAGTCTATCACAGAAACACTGATTGTATTGCAAAGCGTTCTTTAAACTTTCACTCACTTGGAACTTAGGGATTAGACAGCAAATGTGTGAGATGATTCTGCATTATCTTGCCATACCAGATAGCAAGGAAGCTATCAAAGACTGCCAAGGTCATGTCTAAAAAACTCAGGAGCCAACTTGTAGAGGTTCTTACTGGCCCAAAATGGAACACTTTGGACATCAATAAAGAAAATAAATGTGATGGGTTGAAATAAACTACATATCTTTAAATTTATGAGTTTATAGACGCTCCAATTATTTGCAACTTCTGGATTTTGAGATCTCTACCTGAGGGAACACCGGGTTGTCTCCTCCACTTGGCCTGGTTGGCATGGCTGCGCCACGGCACCTAGATCCCTCTGTCCCTGTGTCTGTTCCAGCACTTTGCTTCCAGGTAGCTTTGAATGCTTCATTATTCCATGCTAATCTATTTGGAGAAAGCATGGGAGAGCTCCAGAGTTACTGGTAGGGGTCTATGAAGCACTGCTTGCTAATTGAATAAATAATGCCTCACTCTGCTATGCACCATTGCTTCCCTTTGTTTCCCAGAAGTAGCTTCTGTAGGATGAATAATAATGCTTTTTTTTTTTCAGTGTGCCGATTCTATGATTATGTGCTTTCTCAAACAGGGGTTCATGGATTTGGGGGCGGTTAAAAAGGTGATTTTTTATGAAAGAAATTGGGGCCCATGGGCCTGAAGAGTCGGTGGTCATGGAGACCTGGTCGTCAGGCCCTGTCCCTCTACCTCTTCTCTGCCTTCCCCTGGGCCTCAGTTTCCTATGTATAAAAACAGCCCACTGAGACATGCCCTGCTGACATAGGCAGCAACGTGCCCTGTGCTAAGTGAGAGAGACCAGGCTCACAAGGCCACGTGTTGTATTATTCCCTTTGTGTGACTTTTTTTTTTTTTTAAGATTTTACTTATTTTTTTTAGACAGACAGGAAGGGGAGGCGAAAGAGAAGAAGAGAAACATCAATGCGTGGTTGCCTCTTGCGCACCCCTCACTGGGGAACCAGGCCCGCAACCCAGGCATGTGCCCCAACTGGGAATCGAACCCACGACCCTTTGCTTCGCAGGCCCACGCTCAATCCACTGCGCTACACTAGCTGGGGCCTTTTGTGTGACTTTTTGTAAAAGACACAACGATAGGGTCAGAAAACAGTCCAATGTCTGTCTGAAACAGGGGTGTGGGGTGAGGGGATTAGCCACAAAGAGGCACCAAGGAACGCTGGGGTGATAGAATTACTCTCTACCTTAATTTTTGGTATCAGTTGGTCAAAATTCATGGCACTATATCTAAAAAGGGTGAATTCTCCTGTATGTAAATTATAGCTCAATAAGCATACAAAATGTCAACACGCATAGTCACTATTGGACCGAAAAATCCCTGCAGTCCTTCCCAGTGCTAATAGTCGCTGATTCTCCACTGAGGGTGTGGGTATGGCCATGGGCAGGTGATGCAGGAAGAGATACAGGGCCCAGCACAAACAACGGCCCTTTTTTATTACAAACTCTTCCATTAGAAAATCATAAGCACGTAATTCTGTAACATAACAACATCCCATTCAAGCACACCACATGACATTTTAGGTGATATGTTCAAATTAAAACAGTAAATTATTACACCCATGTTATTGCCCTAGCAACCACACTCAAGCAGGCCTTACTTCTGCCAGGCTTTGTGTATCCAGGCCCTTGTCTCATTTTTAAACTTTCATTCCTTGACTCCTCCTACTCCTCTCAACTCAAAAGAGCCTCCAGAATGTGATGGGAGACAGAGGTTAAATAAGCTTCGTTTCCTTGAGGAACAAGGAACAGGTGTGTCGGTGTGCGTGTGGGGCATCCTGAGAGGCCTCTCATCCTCGGCCCGAGGTCTGGGTAACTGGCCTGAACTGGAATATTTTTGAACAAGAGCTCAGACTCCAGATCCCAGCAAAGCAGCCACAGAAGCTGTCAGACAAGTCGGGGTCTAGAGGGACAGCACAGACTTCCGTTTTCCATGCAGGGTCTGGAGGAGGAGTCCCAGGCCTTCTGTTCTGCTATTTACTGAGCCTAACACAGGATTATTGATTGAGGCCGGAAATGACAGACAGTAAGGGAACCAGGCCCCAGCTGGGAAGAAGAAAGCAAGGGGTTTGTCACAGCAGGAGAGGCTGCTACGGCCTAGACAAAGCCCACTGCCTCCCACTGACACGCAGGGCTGGCTGTGGGGCAGGCTGCCCAGTGGGGATTTGCAGACATGTTCCACCTTCACCACCGCTCAGTGCCTCTCTCGGGGGCAGCAACAGCTAGTCCCAGCCCCCGTTTCATGAGCACGCACTTCGTTGAGGTGTGTGGCCCAGCCCCCGTTTCATGAGCACGCACTTCGTTGAGGTGTGTGGCCCAGCCCCCGTTTCATGAGCACGCACTTCGTTGAGGTGTGTGGCCCAGCCCCCGTTTCATGAGCATGCACTTTGTGCCGGGCACAGGCTAGGCCCTTTGTAAGATTTCAAAGGTTTCATTGCTATTTTACAAATGAGGAAACTCATGCCCGACTGAGGTGTGTGGCTCAGCCTCTCGATCAGGAACTGTTTTTTGTCCCGTGAAATAAGCCAGTCCAGTGGACTGGGTGAGTTCCAAGGCTCCAAGGAGATGGAACCCATGTTTTTTTTTTTTAAGATTTTATTTATTTATTTTCAGAGAGAGGAGAAGGGAGGGAGAAAGAGCAATGTATGGTTGCCTCTCACATGGCCCTCATTGGGGACCAGGCCCGCAACCCAGGCATGTGCCCCGACTGGGAATCGAACCGGGACCCTCTGGTTCCCAGCCCGCGCTCAATCCACTGAGCTACACCAGCCGGGCCAAGGAACCCATGTTTTTAGGGGAGCAGGAGCATAACAGAGAGCTCTGTTCCAGATGGAGGTCAAGTCGAGTGACACTCCCACCCTGAGCTTCTTTAAACAAGCCAGACCCCGAAGTCTCTCCTTGGCCTGGGAGCCCTGCCCCTCCATGTATGGGTCTGGGACAGACCCTGTAAACCCTCACTGCAGGCACTAAAGGAAGTCCCAATAAGGGGAGCTGGGAGTTCATGTGGGGGCTTCTGCTCAGGATGAGAGGTTGAAGAATAGCATGCCAGCAGAGCTCTGTGGTGCAGGAGGGACATGTCCCTCCCAGGCCTTGGATGCTTCTCTAAGCCACAGAGTTTGGAGGCTGCCACATCCCAGGAAAGGTCCTAGCTAGGATCAGAGACACCCATCAGAGGCCCTGATGGTCCGTTGGAGGCTGGGACGAATGAGCCATCGGAAGCTGGCACCAAGGGAAGGGACAGACACATGCTCTTTAAGCTAGGTGTCCCCTAAAGCGTGTGAGGGGACAGGAAGCAGTAAGGGTGGATCTTAGACAATTTTAGATGCGCACAGCTTTTAGTGTTATAATTGGGAGCGTCCATTCCCCACCTCCACCCCGGCCCCGAAGCAGATCTCTGTTCTTAGTGGTCAGCAGTATCGTGCGTGTACACAGCGACAGCTTGCTAAACAAAGATTCTGGAAATAAGCCAGATGGCTCAGCAGGGTAGGAGGAGTTCCAGGTTTCCTGGAGGTCATGGCCATGATCAAGGAAGACAGGGGAGCGTGGTTTTTTTGTGGTGGGCCAGGGCATGGCAGTGGGGTATGCTACAGACCTGACATTTCAGGTGCTGTTATAGGTGTGACCATGGTGTTGACCTTGTGGGCCAGGAAGTCCTGCCCTGGGAGTTGGCCCAGGGATTAGGAGACATGTTCACTTATATGCAAATATGACTGAAGACCCATTCTCCCGCCTCTGAGATCATTTCTACATTTAGGAGGAAGATTTCTGCCACTTGAAGCAAGCTGCCAGGCGCCAGCTTCACTGTTAATAGGATCACAGTATCATAGTTTCTTTTCACCGTGTTCTCTCCCTCCTCTGATCAACCTGACTTCCAGGCTCTCCAAGTCCCACTGCTTTGGCATTAGTGGGAGATGAGACTGTCTGTCGCTCAGGAAACTGAGACTCCATATAAGGAGCATAGTCTACATGCAGCAGACATCAATCTTGGGACTTCAGTTAGCAGTGGTGCCTGGCCACTGCTGCTGTTTGTCAGGCCACTGGGTTTTGTGGTTACTCACAGACAACGGGGCATAGAGGCCACTTAGCCAAGGAGCCCCTGGCAGAGACAAGGGCCTCAGTCTCCTGGTGGTACAACTGTCATGACCTCCCAGGACAAGTGCCACGTCCCAGTGATACAGCTTTCCTGTGCAGCATCCTGCCTGGGAGCTATTCCCCTCATTCCTAGGCTGTGTGCGCGCAGGCGTGCGTGTGTGCATTAATGGGGCAGGGAGAGGAGTGGGGAGTGGGCAGTGGGGAGGGGTTGTAGATTTTCAGGTACATCTTGCCCAGTGAACCCCCAAACCAAGAAGCCACACAGCTGCATTATGGTGGGTTCAAGTCGTTTATTTTTAGAATGTACCAGCATGTTTGGTTCTGGGATCAAATCCCCAAATTCCAGAAAAATAAACTAATGAGAACCACATGCACTATGAGAAGGCCATTCCGACGTGTCCGTGATCATGCGATGGGTGGGTGGAGAATACAGACCAGGAGCCCTGGGCATGGAGCAGGGCCTCCCTCCCCGGACAGCTGACAGCCCCTGGCTCTGAGCCCTCATCGGGTTGGGAAGAGGGCCGAGGCTGGGTCCTTTGGACCCTATCCTTCTGTGGCCCTGGGCCTCTTATTGCTACATTTGCTACGTTGCTACTTTAGGGCCCCTGGGTTGTGCCCAGGGAATGTCTATCACCGGGTGGTACTGATGAGTAGGCTGCTGGCGTCTGCTGTTGCCATGGTTACAAGAGCACAGGCCTCTCTTCAAAGGATGTCAGGGGTTCATCTGGCCACTGTTAGACTGTGTCACACATAGTCCTTGCTACACATTCAACTCGGCCAGCCCCGTGGAGGCTGGTGGCATGCTACCTCCCGGACTCCAGTGCTTTCCAGCTTCTGGACCTTTCTGGAACACCTCCCTCCAATACATTTTGCAAGACCTACACACCAACAGCCCACAATCCTTTCCAGCTTCTGGAAAGGTTTCCTAGTGCTGGCTTTTGAAGTCCATGCATTTGGAGCACAATGGGAGGGGTGCATTTTAGGAAAAACATCCACTTCTACAACCAGCCCAGGGGCCAGACGGGTGGCAGGCTCCCAGTTCAGTGTCCTGTCGGTGAGGTAGTTTGAATACACCAGCAATCCTGCCGGGAGAAACGTGCCGGGAGAAACGGCCCTGGAGCCTGGCCCCAGCTGTTCACTGGTCCAAGAAGCAACTCAGGGTGGTGAGGGTGATCTCCTGGGTGCTGCCCTGTACCTGACCTCGGCAGTGGTGGGTCCGGAGCACGGCCAGTGACTGCACTGGGCAGCCGGGCCCTGCTGGGGCACAGCGATACCTTCCCAGAAGACCAAAGCATCACTTTCTGGAAGGGCAGAAGCCCCCTCCCCAGCTCAGAGAGTTTCTGCTGCGCAGGCAGGTCCTTTGGCTGCTGCTGGGCATTTACCCGTGTCAGCCTACACGTTTTACTCCTCCCATGGAGGCATATGCCTGATGCCTAGTGTCCGTGTGTCTGTCCTGATGGGTGGTGGTCGCTTCTGAGGCTGTCCTGATGCTTTGGCTGTGGGACTGCCAAAGTATTTGCCCTGTGAGCCCTTAGTGGGAAGGGTTCTGGGCCCAGAGGCTGTGCCCAGTCAGGGGAGCTAAGGAAGCTTCTGGAGGCAGGGGAACATGATTTGTTGCAGAGCTGCCTTCAGAAGTCTAGTCTGGTCTGAGTTTCTGGCTATGCAGACCAAGCCAAAGAGGAACGGGTCAAGACCAGATTTTCCAAGTGTATTTTCATTCTAAGTTCTGCATAGTAGACTGACCTTGGACTGGCCAACTTGGGCAGAGCAACTCCGTCCCACCCTTCACTGGTAGACGTGACCTACTAGCAGCACATGGAGGCGGTCATGTGATTGAGTGTGCCTGGTTGGGAGGTAAGGTGAGGGGGTTATTGCTCTGGGTTCAAATCCATCCAAAGTGATCTTAATGCTACTGAGCCTGCTGGCTGGCCCACTCCTCTGGATGTCCCCAGAGGTGTTAGAAAACTGTCAGCCTGCTCTACCTCAAGGCTGTTGTCCACTTGGCTTTAGGTGGGCCCTTGGGGGACCTCCAGGGTGGGCCAGGTCTCAGGCCAGCCTCACTCAGGAACAGCAGCCAGGGGCAAGGGACAGGGCAGGGGGATGCCAGCCCTGTCCAATCTGCAGCTATGGGGGAGAGCAGGAGGCACCTGGGCCCTTGCCCTGGATAATGGATGGCAGAGATGCCCCTGCTATTCTGGAACTTCCTTTGTCCACATAGCCTATGCCTTGAAGTCAGCACAGCCTGGGGACCCATAGCAGAGAGGAGCTTCCTTCAGGCTGTTGGGTACAGAGGAACTTTAGCTGCAGTTTGGTTCTGAAACAGGAGGTCTGTGTGAAACAAGACAAAAAAAGGGGGGAAGGAGAAGAGGAAAGCTCAAAAGACCCCATAACGTGGGGGCGGGACTTCATTTGAGTCATTGTCTCATGCCTGCCAGGTGCGAGCTCTGAGCTGAGGTTGTGTGGAATCTGGGTCTATAACGCCACCTTTGGAGACACTCTGAAGACTTGGCGTGTGTCGTTCTAGTTTTTAACTCACAGAGAGAGCAACTACAGCCAGTGGGGGAAACTGAGGCATGGTGGTCAAGAACCCACAAGGTATAACCCTAACCAAGACTTCTGAAGCCTACAGTGGCTCTGCTGGGATGACGGAAAGGTTGGGGCCCTGGGGACAGGGCTCGGTAGGGCTGGGCACATGACTTAGGGGTGGGGCTTGGAAAGGTGGTCACGGGAGCACCTCAGAGGCAGGGTCTGCAAATGAGTGCATGTGCCTTTGGTTGCCAGTGGTGAATTTGCCTACAGGAGTGAAGAAATACCAGTGATCGATTTTTTGCTTCTGTGTTTGCTGTTTATACGCTCCCCAGGGAGATTTCTCACCTATGGCCAAAAATAGATCAAAGGAGGATAGTCATAGCAGGTGGGGGAGTGAGCATCTGAATTCAAAACCGCGTTGCTTAACACTGCTCTGTCCGTGGGCCCCTGGGAGTCACATGGTGATGACAATGATGAGAGCAATGGCTACCATTTGCTAAGCACCTACTATGCGTCAGGCGCCCGACTTGGTGCTCTACATACATTACCTCACGGCCGAGTTGGCAGGTGGGCATTCTGACACGCACACAAAGGGAACATAGTGGGTCTTTTGCAGGTTTTTGCAGGTGTTGCTTTCTGTCTGCTTTTCCCCTGGATGCCTGGCATTGCTTAGTGGCGGCCTTTGCTGTGCCATCGGAGGTCCATCTGGCCTTGGCCTAGGCCCTCTGTAGCAGATTCTCCTCCAGCTTCACACACCACTGAGACCTGGCCCAGCAGGAGCCTGGTCATGCCCATCCTGTGGGGGCTGCCAGCCCTGTGATCCCGCATGCCCCCTGCTGGGAACCCTCCCAGCTTACACCTGGGGCTGCTGGAGGAGAGGATCCCAAGGGCCCCTGAGTTCATGGCCATGTTTATTTTGAGTAAAACATGAGAAAACAAACCAAGGAAAAGGGGCAAAAACAATAAATTATGAAATCATGAATTTTTTAAGAGATGGTCAGAACTGGTTAAACCACGAGCTCTTTCATCTACACTGGGGTTTCTTCTGGTGTTGGACCCTTGAGACATTGTTCAGGACCAGAGGGCCGCGGCACGCCTGTGGAGACCTGGTCAGCAGTCTGCTGATGGAAGATTGGTGGACCATGGGCATCTCTAACAAGGCTGGAAGGACTTGCAGTGCAGCCAGCCCCGAGGTCGCTCAGTGCTGAGGACGACGTGATCGGGACGGGCCGCGTGAGGGCAGGTGGCCATGGAGCTGGGGGAGGTGGGAGGCGATGGGGACACAGTGGCTATAACTATGGCGGGTGCTGCGGGTGCACCAGCGAGACAGTGGGGGCGTGACACAGGGTGTGCTCAGGGCCAGCTGGTCCTTTTTGTATTTGCTGGACGGCATCATCCCCCAGACAGCGGAAGTAGTGACGATGAGAAGAATATATCTCAAGTGACAGTCACAACACCCCACAAGATGTTCTCCCCTGAACAAGTTAGGGACGAGGGCCTCTTAGAAAACGGGGTGTTGGCGCACAACTGTACAAGCACGGGAACAGGGGCCTCTCCTGGGCCGACCCCCGGCTCTGTGGCCTTTCTTTCAGGTCCCCCCGTTTACCCACCGGGTCTCCCCATGGTCGCCCTCCATCTCCCTCACTCTTTCTCTTTCACAGTGACCGAATCTCCCTGTAAGGAAACTCTGTCCACGGATGTGGAGCGCCGCCTCCTGCCCTCGTGGTCCTCGGGCCCTGGTCCTGGGCCTGCGGTGGGAACCGTCAGGAGGACTGCATCAGGCCGGTGAGGCGCTTGCCCGCCAGTGACTTTCCCTGCAGAGACAGGCGACAGAGAGGCACGCACAGGTGCACACACACACAGAGGGACAGAGACAGAGAACCAGGTAGGTGATTAATTGTTGCATGAGCCATGGAGGCCAAATGACTTAGCAAACCGACCCTTTTGATCTCTGGGTATGGGACCACAAACCGGAAATAGTCGGAGCAACTCGGAGGCTAGGGCAGCTTAGCAAGGGAGGGTGGGCGGCTTGTACTCTTTTTGGGGTGTGGGAATTTTACTCACCTCACACCAGGCATTTCAGCTCTCAGGTAGAGCGTCTCTTAATGCCTGTGGGCTGTCCCTGAACTCGATTTTATTCAAGCGAGGAAGAAAAAGGTGGATTGGGAGTAGCAAGATCAGGGAGGGTGGGCTGACCCAAATAGATGCTGGCTAAGCATCTGGGTGATGAGACACTAATGAATGAACTAGCAGAAGACCTAGGAATCCTGTCTGAAATGCAGGAGAGACGCTCAGGCTTTGGGTCTTCTCGATGACCTGGTTCTAGACAATGAAAGTGGGATCCCCTGTGGGTCAGGAAACAGGTGTACGGGTGCCACCATGGGCCCGGACAGTGCGCTCCTGCTATATCCTACGCTCTTGGCTCCCGCTCTGTGGTGCCCAGGGCCTCCACCTCAGGAATGCTACCCGCCCTTCCCTTATAGCCTGTGTAGCAGTTCTTCCTGAGAAGCAAGACAATGACTTGGACTGCGAGGCCTGGTGCATGAGGGACAGAGGGCCTGAGAGAGGCCAATCGTTCCTGTGCCTGGGAGGAGGCAACTGTGTCCATTTTCCAGTCCCCTCTTCAGAAATCCACAGCATCGGACAGGGAGGGGCCAGCGGGGAGGGTGGCTGGGTCACTCCGCCTGAGAAAACACTCAGAACCCATCCTGTTCTTGACAGGGAGTCTGCGACACCCCTGCCACCTGCAAAGAGCAGCGCACAGTGGCTCGGCAGCACGGGCGGCCGTGTTTTCAAGGGCCAGCAGTTCCTCATGTTCATTTCCAAGTGCGGTGTGAGGCCCCAGCTTGTTCACTGGGCTTGGCTGCGTGTAAGCTGGATGTAATTAAAAAAATTGATCAGGCTTGTGAAGCCTGGTGGGGTACTCAATAAACCTGCTGATTGATGAATTGATGGATAATGGGCATATCTAATATTAGATGCAGGATGCAGGACAATGTGTCATCTGGCTGAGCGCTCCACGGAGGGACGTGGCAGCTTGACTCTGAGAATTCTGATGGAGTGGAGGGGAGCTTGTCCAGACCTGGAACTGCTCTCAGGAGCGGCTGGAAAGTCTGTGTCTTCTGCCTCCCGCTCTTTTTTTCCCCTTTCTTTCTTTTTTTCACCTCGTCACTTTCTTTCACTCCTCATTTTCACGAATGAAACAATCTTCATTTTTTTCTCCCTACCTTAAAACACATACGCGCGTGCACACACACCCAATCTCCCCTTCACCAGCCTCATCTGAATCTCCAAATATACTAAACTTAGCCTGTGGCAGGATACATTAATACTAAGCTGGGGATTTTTAAATCAGATTAAAAAAAATCCTAGAGGGTGGCAGTGCCAGTCTTTGCCAGTCATGAAAAGCAGGGCGGCTACTCCTCTGTGGAGAGTGGGCTGGGTACCTTGGGAGCTGCAGAAGGCAGAGGCTGACCTTCAAGGGCTCCCCCAGCCCCAGATTCTCAGGCGCACTCGGCTGGCACTGTCCTTGACTGCCCTTTCTTAGATGGTGCTCCAGGCATTTGTCATTCAGTTGGTTCACCTGGGACCGTGCCTTCTCAAAGCAGGCCTGAAGGCAGAAAGCATGGCTGTGTGTGTGAGTGTGTGTGTGAGTGTGTGTGTGTGTGTGTGTGTGTGTGTGTGTTGGGGGGGTCCTCTCTGGGGAAATGTGGTGCTGATGAGTCTAGGGACCCCGTGGCCGAGAGCTCTGACAAACCTCCCCCGCCCCGTTTGCCGGTGTCCATCCCGGCTCAGAGGAAAGGCACCAAGGACTTTTGCTTACCCCTTGGTGCCCCTCATTGCGGTGGTGACCACACACCAAATACCAGCTCCCCTTCCCCCCACCCATCGTCACCCCTCCTCCCCCAGGCCCACAGATGACACATTATGTCCTCAGATACATAGATTCCAGTCTTGCCGTCCACAGCATTTGGGGGCTCTGATTTAACTGGTGAATGTGAAAAAAAAATCACTAAAGCTTCTGCGTAACAGTCTGTCCAATGGTATGTTAAAAGCCTAGAGACAAAGAAGGTGAGGCTTACCAGGCATCCAAGCCCTCATTACTGCTTCTTCCTCATTAGTGGGGTCATTTGGGCTGGAGAGGGGGCTGTGGGTTGAGGGAGGCTGGAGGCTCCATTTCTGGAGATTTGTGTGACTATCTATTTGTTTCAGCTGAATTTGACCCTGAGGTTCCTCCATCCTCCATACCTCCCAGTTCTATAGAATGGGCTGGGCTTGGCGGCTCTAATTAATCTCTTCCTGCCTAAATCCTGGAGCTCAGCCTCACTGCCTTGGCTCAGAGGAGGACCAGCGGCCAGCCCATCAGTCCTGCCCCTCCCCTCCCCTCAGCTGCTTCTATTTCTCCAGACTTCAGGGGTAGGGGCAGGGGCTGCTGATGACCAGCCCAGAGAACCGGCCCTGAGGTTATTCCACTCTCTCACCAGTCCAGGTGGTGCTCTTTGGCATTTCTCTCTGCCTTTCCCCACTCCTGTGCTCACGCATTTACCAAATGCCAGTTGCTACTAAAGGAGGTCGCGAGGGTTCGGTTGGCTGGTGGTGGTGGCGGCAGGGCGCAGCTCAGCCCAGCTGCAATCTGTCTTCTATGCAGTGACCTCCCGGGTGAGGCTGGAAGGCGGTTACTCATGCAGGACACAGGCAGGGCTAGATGCCTGGCCTCGGGCTTCGGGGAAGAAATCCTGCAATCACTCTGGCTCAGCAGCTGCCGCCCCCTCTGAAGAGCTGAGATTCCCTTAGTTTCCAGGGATCAGAGTGCGATCTGACAGCAGAGGCTACTTGCGTTCGGAGAGGGGCTGCCCAAGGTCTCTGCTGCTAGGGGCTTGCTGAGAGCCCCTGAGCTAGCTATCCTGACCAGAGAGAACTCCTGCCCACGTCCTCCGGGGCTCTCCCTCCTCTTCCCCCCTCTCTCTGCCTCCAGTTTACGTGATTCTGTAGGAAACACCTAGCACGAGGAGCGATTCTGCCTCTGCCCGCCATCTAGCACAGTTACAGGGGAAGCTGTTTTTTTCAGGGTCCGGAAGTGTGATGACCCACAGTGCCTGTCAGTTGGGAACCGACCATGGTGCAGCTGGCTCAGACGGAGGCCTTGGCCTAGCTAAGCGAAGCAGCTGAGGATGGTGGAAAATGCTATTAGCAGGCAGCCTTTGTCCAAGTGAAAAAATATACGGTGATTGAGGACTGAGCTGCAGAAGGTACATTCCAGGGACATCAAAGCTTTGCATACAGACAAAGCGCTTTTCACCTTCGAGACCTTTGGCCAAATGTAATCCAATGGAATCTGGGATCCTTCCATTTCATGGGCCACGGGCTCAGTGCTGGGCTCACAAACACTCACACGTTCAATCCCCACCCTGGCTAATCATTTTAGCTCTGTGGCCATTCTTGACGGCTAGAAGCCTGCAAGAAGGTGGTCATGGAATCCTTTGTTTCTAAAAGGAAAGGCACAAAAGGAATAGCTCCCTTTTGGGCAGTGCTTTAAGGAAAATCACCATGCTGATTGACATGCCGTGGCTCTGTGCATTGCACCTGCAGATACTAATCAACAAACATGCACGACCCGGGTCACCAAGCCCTGTTGCCACTTACCTGGGAGACTGACGCTATAATTTTTGGCTGGGAGAAGGACTGTGGCTCAGAGAGTAGCCCTGGGGTCAGATGGCACATGGGGGGGCTGCAGAGCCAAGCCCTAGGGGCTCAGGCAGGACCCTTTTCAATGCTAAGAGGAGTAAAGACATCTGAGCTGCTGATGAGATTCTCTTGCTGCTTTGCCCACATGACCTAAGACGGAGTCACAGACCTGAGCACCCCCAGCCCCCACCAGGCTACATCCTCGCTGCTATGGGGATGGGGATTCCCTCGCAGTTGCCTCTGGGGGAGAGGGGCAAACGGACTAGAGTGGGGCGTGAGGGCACTTTCGTGGGTTCCACCGGTGCATACATTTGTGAGATTCATTGAACAATGCATTTCAGCTGTGTTCATTTTGCTACATGTAGCTCCACTTCAAAAGAAAAAAATTAGAAAAAAATCCTAGTTATCATATTTTGCTTTGCAATTCCCCCACTTCTTACTCAGTTGCAGTCCCAGCTGCCTCTGAGAGAAAGTCAGTGCTTCCCTCCAGCCCAGGGGAAACCTAGGCTCTCCTGTCGGAGGAACTAGAATTCACAACAGAATGCATACAGAACATCGTTCCTAGTCTCCATCGACTCAAACTAGTCACCTTGTTTGCATACATAGGCATTTTCATCCTCACTGGTGAAAAATGCTGTTTTGCTGAACAGGGCTCCCGGAGTGACCCCAGCAGACAAGAAGTGAGAGGCCCCAGAGATGAGCCGTCCTCCCAAGGAGACAGGAGGTCATCTAAGAGTAGATGATGCTCCGTTCATAAGTGATGTGTATGCGCAGAACTGCAGTCCTGGGGGAACTTGCTTAGAAGAGCAGTTGGGAGCCTAAGGGCCGGTGGAAGGGTGAGGGCCCCGACTTGAGTTTGGCAGGAGGGGGAGAAGCCACAGACCTAACATCACCATGGGACTTTCCTGCACGTTGGTGCCCCTTCTCCACTGAACAAAGCAAAAGGAATGATTTCAAGAGGGAGCATAAGGAATTCTGTAGCATCTCCTTTCTCTATGGTGTTTAAAATGGGGGAAAGAGTGCCACTTGCTTGGGATAGTTTAGAGGTCTGAGAAAGTCTGGCAGGGGATGGCAGAAAAATCCAGTCCTTACGGTAGAAAAATGCTTAATATAGAATACTCCCAAAAAACTTTTCAACTTGACCTGGAGTCATCCTCTATTGAATTTTGTGAGGCAAGGTGGGCAGATGAAATGGGAAAGCCTGCTTTGGGCCACGCACTGTGGGCCCACAGTAGTGGGCGGAGCAGCACCAGGAGGGGTAGGAGCCCAGTGGCCAGATCCGCTCTTGGAGTCTGTATTACTCCCGGGTCCTTGCTGAGCTTTCTGATCTCTCTCGGGAGCTAGAGGGCATTTTATTTGGTTTTAAAATATTCTCTTTATTTGACTCTTTAAAAGTAAGATACCACATACATAAAACAACACCCAAATTAAAAAAAAATCAAGAAATAGGTGAAAATTAAATTCATAAAAAAGCTCACTGGTTGAAGAATTAATATATCATTTGTGTATATTTAAGCTTGTTAAAAATAAGAACTATGATTAAAATAAAAATAACGGATTCTTTTGCAACCCTCACCACCTTACGTAAAGCAGAGTGCTATAAACAAGCAGGCTTTTCGTCCTGTGGAACCTGCCAGGGGTCGTGTCTTCTGAAAGCAATTCTCACAGAGTGTCACCAGGACCGCAGCAGGTTCAGACACCTGACTCGAGCCTGCATTGTCAACTATCAGCGCTTGTTTTCCTTTAAAATTTTTTTAATTTACAAAAGGTGAGTTGCCAGTCCTCCCGTCTGAACTGACTTTGAAAGGACCAGCCTTTCCCCTGATCTCCCAGGGACTTGCTCTTTGAATTTCCTATTCCTGCCCCATGGGGTGGCATTGATATCTTCTGTACCCCCCTGCTCAAGTGCCCCCGCTTCGACTCACCCAGACTTTGGTGGTGGCAGGGTGGGGATGGCCTCATTACCAGGGACACAGGTTGGCTGCTGAGGACAGTTGCCAACAGTTGCCAATAGTCGCCACTGATTGGACATTGAGCAGCTACTGTGTGTCCGGCACACTAGACATTTCACAGGCACTTGTGCTAATGTCCATACCATGCTCGCCACTTAGGTGGTCCACTGTCCCCCACTGGACCGATGAGGGCACAGGCTCAAGTAGAGCTTGAGCCCCTTGCCTGAGAGCACACAGCTCCTCAGTGGCAGAGCTGCGTGGGTCGGCCTTCGTGACTCAAAACCTTCTCTTTTGTTCTTGACCATCACTCTCTAAAAAGGAGGCAGGTGCCTTGACCGGTGTGGTGCAGGGGGGTGGGTGGCATCCTGCAAAATGAGAGCTTGCCTGTTCGACTCCCCATCAGGGCACATGTGGGGGTTGCGGGCCAGGTCCCTAGTGGGGGGCGTATGAGAGACAACCAACTGATGTTTCTCTCCCCTTCTTTCTCCCTTCCTTCCACTCTCTTTAAAAACAAACAAATAAATAAAATATTTTAAGAAAAGAGGCAGCTGAAAACACTCAGGGACTAAGGACCCCTCCATGTCCACCCATACCACACCAGCGGTGGCTGCTGCACAGGCCAGGTGAAGCCACCACTTGTGTTTGGGGCCCTGTGTTGTCGGGGCGATGCCTCTGGGATCTCCATAGCAACCATTCCAGGGAGGAGAGAAGCAGGTGTGATGTTTACCTTTCTAAGGAGGGGCTGGCAGAGCTGCTTTACCCCAGTAAGAACCCAGTGCCTCAACTGGGGTGTCCCGGCTCAGCTTAGGGGAGCCCTCCCTGGGTGCTGTTCCTGGCCTCTCTGCCTCCTGTCTCCTGTCCTACCCATCACTTACAAGACTCTCTGAGAAGGCTAGCCTCCGCCTGTTAGTTTTGGTAGATGGTGGGAGACCTTCCTTCATGGCCTCCAGCAGTGCAGGGACAAATGTGGCACCAGAAGGGCAAGTCAGGAGTGACAGAGGCTGAGCAGCTATGCCCTTCCTGGTGGCACAATGCCCAGGCGCAGACACCCTGGCCTCCTTTCCCAGGTTTGCATTCCCACTTTCCCTCTTTTTCTCGTTGTGCAGGAGAAATACCTCCCTTTTATAACCAGTTCTCTCTTGTCTCCTTCCTCTAGTCCTGACTGAACAAGGCAAGTGCTCTTTCTACACTCGGCTTGCAGGAAGTTCTTGTTGGACTCCGGAGTGGAGCTGGGCCATCCGCTTGCAGGTCCCCTCACTAGCCTGCCTTCTGGTGGCCGGTGCAAGGCCTGCCTCTTTTTCTCTTCCTCCTCAGCTCTGGGAGGCATCTCAGCTCTGGTTCACTCCAAATTAGGCAAAGGTCAAAACACACAAGGAAACAGGGACATGGCTATGTTGCTATTGGCAACAAATTGATGCTACTTTCTTCCAACTAGGCAGTTCAAGTGACCCCTGACTATGGCTACAGGGGCGGGTGCCGCTGAAGTTTAGTGGACAAGACAGCAGGAGGAGTCACTTTCTTGGCAGTGTGTGATTCTCCCGAGGACCCACAGCGACTCTAGTCCCACCCTCCTCAGGGCACTTCTCATCTCCTGCAGACACATTCACTCCAAACATGCCCGTTGGCTGGGGACTTTGGTTAAGCCAGCCGCCAAGGAAGAGCATCGAAGACACAGGCCGTCAACATGCTGACTGCCCCCACCACCCAGATGCATAATCTCTCCATGAAAGTCCACGTCCATTTGGACACATACGCAAAGAGAGCCGGCTCATTTCCCCCTCCTCCGTCCCACCAGGAATGCAGTACTGCAGCCAATAATTGGACATGTTTTCTAACCTGAGAGAGTACAGCAGGGGACAGGTCAGGCAGCATTTTTCAAGGGCTGTCTGGATAGAAACTTGGGCTGATGGAATTCCTAGCCACAGGGAACCTTCTTGTCTCCCTACAGACCCTCTCCCTGGGCCGCTGCAATGCCTTTGGTCCCTGTGGGACAGTGGATGGGTGGCTAGCCAGCCTTGTCCCCTATGGAGGGGCAGACAGAGCTGACTCCACTTAGAACTGACTATCCAGACTGAGACAGCCACATTTCCCGCAGGACTGGGCTGTGGGCCACGGAGGAAGGGTTACAGACGCTGTATCAGGAGATGAAGCCTGAGGCTGCTGCCATTGGATTTAAAAGCACCTTCAAATGTAGTGGGCATTTCTGTCCTGTTCTGCTAGGGGTCTGGGAGAAGTGAGTTAAAGGATCAATGCCTAATGACATTATTTGTGCATAGTCTCTGGGACACTGGACTCAGTGTCATTGTTGGACCCCTCCGCTCCTTGTTTCTTAGGAAGAAAATACTGCAGGAGAAATGCAGACACCAAACAATGGGTGCCTCCTGCGGTTCATGGGAGGAGGGTGAGAAAACAGGAGTGGAGGGTGGAGACGAGGCCACGGACAAACAGATCATCTCTTCGGAATTCTGGAGCACCTTCTGTGCAGAAGGATCCCAAGGAAGGAAGGTTAGAGAGTGCGGACGCCGGGGTCACTCACCCACTGCTGGAAGGAAGCCACCTCGGGGGTGAAATGCAGCGGCCATTCTGACTCTGCGCCAGCAGCACTAGGCAATTGTGTTTTTAGGAAGGGAAGTGAAGAATAACTTATCCAGCTGAAACCATGAAGACCTGTGGCTTTAGGGGAGCCCCTGCCCAGACACGCACACAGCCGAGGCAGGCATGCGATCCATGCATGGGGGACATGCAGGTCTGCAGCGCATGCTACACACGTACCGCACACTGAACACGGAGGCGTCTATCTGGCAGGCAGCACATGCACCCGTGTGTACAGTGGTGCACACGTCCATGTGCATATTTGCACCGAAGCCACGTACGTCAGCATCTCATGCAAGGTGCATAAGCAACCACGTGATTGGCTGTAGAGCTTTAACATCAGGCTCCTGAGATGCCAATCTTTGACAAACTCTGTGACCTTAAAGCATTTACCTTAACATACATCTATAAATGCTGAATTCCCCCCAGGAAAAAGCCACTTGTGTCCGTGGAAATGACCTCTCAGCTTTTGTTTCTGTCAATACTACAAGCAGTAGGAGCGTGCACCCCAGGGGTCTGGCTTACTAAGATCTCAGAGCATCCGCTGCCACCTGCTCCTGGCTCCGCCAGCAGCCCCACCTGGTAGTGCGTGGTTAAAAACAGAGCCTTTGTCTATCTGGCAGATGAAGCCACTGGTGAGGCCGTATTGCTTGGGTGGCTCCAGGCCGGTGGACAGCGAGGAGATGGTCTCCGGGAACGAGGCTTCTGCAGCGCTGAGCGCTGCCTCTGAAGGACTGGATTTCATGCCCTACCGTGCGGAACTACTCCTGATCTGTGTCTGGAAGCAGGCAGCATCTTAGGGTCCTGCACCTCAGTGGGGGCACATGCACGATCCCGACAATGTCCGCCACGTTCCCCGTCATTCTCGCCACCGTCACTCTCGCTACCTCCTGCCGCCACACAGCTCTGAGCCCCACAGCATCCACAGCTCCTGGGGGACCCGTGGAATTGACCACAGGGCAAGCTGGCCTGCTGGACTCCACTGTCCCTCCGCTCCCAGGGAAAGCAGAGAAACTAGCTCTCTGGGTCAACCTTAAAAATAAGCCAATAACAATAGCCAGGATTTATTGAATAGTTCATTGAGCACGTCACTGTAATAAACAAATGTGCTTTGTACACATCATCATATATGAGATACCCACCTACCCATCCTTAACTACAAAATAAACATAACGATACCCACCTTGCAGAATATTGTTGGAAATTAAATGAGGCAATAAGAGCTAAGCATGAGCTACAGATAATCATAATAATGAAAATAATAATACTATGCTGGAGCACACACACTGCAAACACAGTGCTAAGCACCTTACGTAGTTCCCCACCTAATCATTTACCCTTAGCTCTCCTTTATAGCAGAGACAACCGAGCTGCTGAAGTCACCCAGCCAAGTGGCAGAGCTAAGTAGAGCCAAAGTTTCTCTTAGGCAGCGCCCAGCATGATGCGGACCCCCACAGCATAAGGGGATGAGCCCCCAAGAAATGGAAGCCACTGCTGTCATGCCCTAGGTTAATGCCAATGCCACTCGGTGCAGTACGCTTCGTTGTACCCATTGGGCAAGTGAGCAACTTGCCGCGGCCTTACTCCCATGTCAGGTGGAGAAACAGGGTTCAACCGGGGTGGCCCGTCTAACTCAGCTCTCTGGCCTACACTCCAGGGAGCGCGAAAGGGATGCTGCGTGCAGTGGGCAAAGCCGGTGGGTCATCTTCAGTAGGGGATGAGAACGCCATTGGGGGAAATGTTGCTGCCAGGTTTTCAATAACATTTAACTCCGGCTGGTTGGTAGTGCTCAGTCATACTCCACGTGGCTGGCTACTGACCGATTTTGGGAAGTCTGGGTGGCTCGTGGCAGCCAAGGTGGCCAATCGGAGCCTCTCTAAACAGTCTCCTGCCGGGCCAAGATGCACCTCTCCACCTTTCTGTGTCACCCGTGGGGTTCTGGGTGGGATAGAAAGGAAGGGGACCCTGAAACCAACCTGAGCAAAGCAGCTGAGGGGCAGTTTGGGGGCTCTCTGGTGGCTACCACCCCACCTGCACCTCTTCCTGGTGGTCAGGAAAGCTGTGATTGAGGGCTTGCAAATGACGGGCTCTGCAGCTGAGGAAACCTCCCTCCAGCATATCACCGCTGCTTTTGCTGCTGCTTACAAGGTTGGACTGAGTTCTTTTCATTGGCTGCTCCACCTCCATTTCCCAACCAAGTCTACAGTGATGGAAAGGCCCGGCCCTTGATCCTCGCCTGATGATCTTTTTCCCACTAGGCATGGGGGTTCAGAGGCATCATGCTCTTGGTGCCAATGAGAAAGGCCAGGGGAGGGTGGAAAGGGTTCTCCAATGCTGTGAAAAAGTACGGGTGTCCCCTGGATGCCCCAAACTCTCTCCCCGACCCTTACATCCAGGCACCAATCGTGCCTGACAGAGTTTTAAAGGAGTGTTTGAGAAAATACAGTAACAATAAACTCTGGGTTTTCTTTAGCTTTAAAAAATGTCTTACTAAAACTTTACTGACTTTACTGGGATCACCATGTTTAATGAGAGGCCTCAAAGCATTTGAAAGCAAAAGATGAGGAGAGGAAAAGAGCCATAAGCTATAATCACCATAATTATACGATCCCATGATGAGTTGAAAGCAGCCCTGGTGAAGCCCGAGAGAGCGGAGAGTGTTTTGAATCGGGTTGATCCTCAGGACAGCTGGAAAGAGCGTGAGTCTGGAGAGCACTTCCCTTGCCCTGAGTTGGGTTGCAGGCGAGTCCTCAAGGCAGGGCCCAGGAGGAGGGGCCCCAGGAGGGCAGTTTCTCCCCGTCTAAGGCCTCTGGGCGCATGTTCTGCTCCCGGCCAGGAGAGATGCTTTGGGTGGCAACTTGCAGACCTGAAGTCTGCAACTGGCTTTGTCATCTTTTCTGCTTTCAACAAAACACCTTTTCTGGATGGGAATAATGACAGGCCAAGCTTTTTCCAATGCAGGGCCAGGGCGCCCTATGCCCACGGCCACCCCAGCAGGGCTCAGCCTCCCTGTGCCAGCAGGCGCCTCAGCGCTCTGCTCACCGACCGCCCTTTAGGCATTTGGGGGAGAGCCCTGCTGTTAGAGCTCAGCCGCTGCAGCAGCAATTGCCCCCCCCCCCACCCCCCAAAAAGGCAAAGCACAAGAAACCCCCAAAAGGCAAGGATGACATGTGAAGGCAGTAACTCCACTCCTTGACAGTTTCCCTGGCTTTGAGTGTGTCATCGTCTGGCTTTTTCACCCTCAAGGCAATGTCTAACCTGACTCTTAGATCCCTCTCCTCCAGTCTCAGCAAATTCCCTCCCCACGACCCATCCTTCTTTTCCACAGCTTATCTATAAACCACGGAATCAAATGCAGGGGGCTCCATGTAACAGAGACTGAATGCATCAGAGGATCCCAGCTGGAAGAGATGACGGCATCCAACGCAGAAAACTACCCTACAATATCCTTGGCCAGTCAGCTCCTGAGCGTTTCCAGGGAGCGCCCTGTTCCTTGTGGGGACACATTCCACCACCGGGAAGTCGCTGCTGTGAGACTATGCTTCAGTAGAGCAACCCTCCCCATATCTTCTCCCCATTCGTTCTAGCTTGTCTGGAACAATCCAGAAATGTCCACTCACTCTGGAAGACAAACAAGTCTATCTCATGATGGTTACTGAGTCTCTTTAGGAGTTCAACATCTTTATCTACTTCACAGTCAGCTGACACGGCTTCCAGCTGCCCCAGTTATCCCTTCCGAATTTTCTCCAGGATGTTCGAGCTCCTGATAAAATGTGGGGGTTTAGAACTGAGACTCAACACGGTCCAGGACAACACAGAAAGCCTCTCTGTCTTCTGACCGTGTCACATTCGTCATCGCGGCCAAATGTTGCCTTTTTAAAAAGTGATCGCATCCTGCTTTTGCATATATTGAGCTTGTAGTTGACTACAACCCCAGGAACTTGAATGACAGTGAAGGATTCAAATGCCATCCTGTAGCTGTGAGACTGAAATTTTTGACATAAATTTTATCTGGTTCAATTTTATCTAGTTGTTTTTGGCCCATCATCCCACCCAAAGGAAACACTTTTCAAATACAATTTCATTATCTACCAAGTGAGCAACACCTTCCAGGTCTGGGCCTTTGAATATGATCGGCACACCTGTCTCTTCATCCCAGTCATCAACAAGGATGATGGACAGGACAGGGCTGTGGCTGGACACTTGTGGCCACAACCAGAAACTGTCTTTCCCATTGACATACAGCTATGGATTTGCCCTCTTACCAGCCATTAAGACACTGTGGAAATATTGTTTTACCCAATTATGGCAAACATAGAGGGAGCAAAGGTGAGGGAAGGGGGGCAGAAGTGGACATCAGTTTTGACCTTACTGCACTAACATCAGGTCACGGACAAGCATTCCCTGGAGCAGGGGATATAGTTATGACTGTCATCCTTGTGCAGCAAGCCAAATGGAGGCTGTGGAAAGTTCCTGCCAAATATGACACCAACGAGGCCCACTCCTGTTTGGGGCTGTGGTGCCACTGCTCAGGACAGGATGATTGCACTGTGACCAGGGGCCATGGAAGAACCACTGCCATTTGGCCCTGCCCCTGCCGGGGTGACCACACACTCCCAACCCTGCCCACCTTCCCATCCATTAAGGAACCGCTGAACAAACACCCAAGGGCCTTTCTCTCAGGGCCTTTGGGTGACATCACTAAACTGAAAATCCCACTGCTCTGAGCTCTTCTCATTGTCCCTTTTACCTCTCTGCCTCAGAGCAAGGTTTGCAGATTGTTCCCACCTACAGATTTGGACCCTGCCCTCCTTCCGGAATGCCATGCTTTCCAAACTTGCTTACAACCAGATTCTCATTTGCTGCTTAAAAAGGGGAGGCTCAGAGGTTTTCACCAGGAGGTCACTGTGGGGCGGACACTGTGGCGGTCTTGCTTCTCAGCCTTTGAAGTCCTTTGCCCTTGAGCCCTCTGACTTCTACCTTTCCGGTCTGGACAAAGGAAAAGCTGGGTCTCTTCTCCCCATCTTCGATTCTGGCAGCTTTGTCCCCTTCCTAGATTCCTGACTAATGCTTGGCGGTTTCTCTCTCCTGCCCCTTGGGTGGCACTGCTGCTCCCCGGGCATCACGGAGGCAGCTTCCGTCCTCTGCAGAAGTGGGCGTCCTGCCCCCCCGAGAGGTCTGCACTTCCCACTGTCCATCCCGCTAAAGGCCCGCGGTCACCTTCACTCTCTGTCTTCTCACTGGACAGATGGGAGCTCAGAGCTGTCAGAAGTCTGGCTGGACGAGTGACAAGGAGCCAGCTGAAATCCCACAACCCCATAAGCTATTTCTAAAGTGAGAACTCCTTCTAGAAGGCTGTCTTTCCTGCGTGGGGGATGGGAGGCAGGCTCAGGATGGCAAAGGGCTGCAGGTCACCTCCTGAAATAGATTCCTGCCTGGCACATGCACACAGTTTGCCCCCAGCCTGCAGAGCGGAGACTGGCAAGGGACGCGATTTGGATCCGAATCAGTGGCTGTAAACACACAGCTGTGCCTTTCTGCCTCCGAGGACTTTGGTTTTCACTTGACTGCTTGGCACACTGGGGTCGGGGAGGCAGGAGAGGGCCTGGGTC